>JAEANM010020354.1:0-12126 GCA_017656035.1 Myanophis thanlyinensis
TCATGTGACTGGGTGGGCAGTTTCTGTAAGCAGGGCAATAAAGATTAGGCTAGAAACAATACCAGAATGTTTTTTTTTCCTGCCTTCCTTACAGGATTAACCCTGAAAAGTGAAAAAACAAAAACAAAAGGAGATTTCTTCTAACAACCGGTTCTCCAAACTGCTTAGAAAATTTACTACTGGTTTTGGCGAACCTGCTAGAACCTGTTGAATTTCACCTCTGCTGCTCAGGCAGGAGACCGAATACCATTCCAGAGAAGTGACTGTCCAATCTTGTCTTAAAATTTCCTGATGAACCTAGATGACAACTTTGTCATCCAAAAGATAGAGGAGGAAACTATGAGTTCTCTTATAGTGATCTAAAGCACAATCCTAGTGAAAAAGAAAAATTAGAAATCTAAAAGAAATGAGTGTTTCCGATAAAATGAAAGAGAAAAGGATAATTAACAAAATGGAAAGAGGGACACATAACTAAGGCAAAACACTAGCATATCACCAGGTCAGAATGAACTAAGATTTGCCACAAATGTTCAAATTAATTTTTAAAAAAGTTTCTTTCACAATACAAGAAAAAAGTGAAGGAAACAATAAGTCCACTAATGTGAGATGACAAGGAAGTGACTGGCAGTAAGTGGGGCTGCTTAATTCATTCTTTGCATCTGTTTCACCCAAAAAGAAAAAACAGTTGAACCCACCAAAAAGAGAACTGGAAAAAACAGACTAGGAATACATTTTCAAATAGGCAAAAAAATGGTAAGAGAAACCTGTCTATTCTAGATGAATTCAAATCATCTGGACCAGATTCATTACATCCCAGAGTTCTGAAGGAACTGGCAGACCTGATCTCAGAACCATTGAACCATATCTTTCAAAGATCCTCGAGCACCTGCAAACTACCAATGGACTGGAAAAGAGATGACTGTCCTGGCTTTTTTGGATCCCAATTCTGAGAAGGAGGAACCAGGATTGTCTGATTGGGAAAGCAGGGTCCCCTCCGAATGAGTGGAGAGTCCATGGGCGGAGGACGAGAAAAGTCCCAAGGCTGTCTGGCAATGGGGTGAGGCGACTGACCAGAGAGCCACCTGCAGGAGGGGAGCAGCTACAGAGGTGAACATACCTTTACTTGGGAACACCTGCTTGTTTTGAGGTGAACATTTCTGGTTTTGTTGGATCCTGTCTCTTGAACTTTGGACTGTGTTTTTGGCCTCTGAACCTCACACATTGCTTGTGGACTTCGGACTTGACTATCAGACTGTGCTTTTGTTGTTGCAACTGTGGATTTGTGGGTATCATTACTTCCCTCTTTGCCTTGTGGTCAGCTAGGACCTACTTTGTAGAGCAGGGGAATTCAGACTGGAGGCTGAGAGCTGGGTTGGAGCTTCACTGGCACTATTGGTGGGTCATGGTCATGGTCACGGTATGGTATGGTATGCTGGCTTAACAACCGCAGACAAGAAGTCACTACAGAGGGTAATGAGCACAGCAGAAAAAATCATGGTATGTCCCATAACTTCACTGGAGGAAATTGCCAGGTCCCACTGTCTCAACAGAGTGAGAAAAGTCCTCAGGGATGACTCTCACCCTGGACAGCACTTCTTCATACGTATGTCTACCATCGGGCAAGAGATATGGAAGCATAGCCATGGGCCGTCAGACTTCTAAATGCCACACGACTAGACTTAATACAACAGACACACAGTGCCAGTGCAACCTGCAATATGTACATACCAGTGGAATAATGTGTGTTATTAAGACACTACTTAAACCTTGCCGGTGTGACTTGAGTCAGAACATTGATGCAGTTCCCATCTTCAAAAAAAGGGGGAAAATGGATTCACAAAATTACAGACCAATCAGCCTGACATCAATGGCTGAGAAGATTCTGAAAAAGTTAATCAAGCAACAGATCTGCAAACACCTAGAAGCAAACAAACTGATAACCAGCTGTTTAGTCTGAAATTATATTGAGTCTCCTGCTTGATTAGGGGGTTGGAACAGAAGACCTCCAAGGTTTTTTTTTTTTCAGCTCTGTTACTCCGTTACAAACCTTCAGTGATGGAGCACCCGCAATCTCTGGAGGGAAGCCATCCCCAAAGAAATCAACCTTAACTTAAGAGACTTTTTAAATCTTTCTACCTGCAGAAAATTGCACCCACCAGTTTTAACAGCATGCAGCAGAAGTGGACTTAAATTGGTAAGAAAAATGCAGAAGCTACATGCTTCAGCGTAGTTCTTTCTCTGCTTCCAGGTCGTGGAGGAAACTAAACAGCCTAATTGCTTGTGGACTCTCCTTAACTCACCTGCCAGCTGCTGCTTTCACCCTGGGAAGAGCACAAAAGCCACTCTGCGCTCCACTTTCTGACCATGAGTGATTCGGAAAATCCTCTGCGCTTCTCCCGTCCTTTCTAGCAATACGGTACTCGATGGTTTTAACTCCTTTATGTATTATGCACTTTTAAGGCACAGATGTTGCCTAGATCTGACTGCCCTCTCCTGATAGCAGGCAGAAAAACACGCTTGTCCCTCCTCTACCTAAGGCATTTGCAAGATGTTTTCACTGATTAAATGCTATCAAGTCGTTTTTTACTTCTAGCAACTGACTTTTGCAACTGAGCCAAGTGATGCTACTTAGGCTACAGGGATTAATTATGTGCTGAGCCCTAAATTTCATGAAGGTTTTATAGAATTACACAACCAGCTTTCTAAGGAGTGATACTCAGTGGAAATCAAAGATTTTCCACCTCCAAAAACTTTAAAGAGTGATTTCCTGTGTATCCCAAGGATTTAGGACATGGCAGCAACTCAAGCCAGACGTTCCAGGGAAGGGAGCTTCACTCCTGCTGGCCAAAGCTGCATCCAAAAGCAGCAACCACAGATCTTCATTCTTCAAGAAAATTTTATATATCTGCTAAATGCCATGTGCTTCTGTAAATTTGCTTGCACTGCAGTTTCCATTAGGACACAAGAGAGAAAATTATGCACCAGAGCCTAGAAAATGGAGCCTAAGAAAGAGGGGCTGTACTGCCTATACAGTATATGGTAGAAGAAAGTTTTGGGAAAAAAACCTGGCAAAAATAGACTATCCCATTAGTTAATCACCAGGCTAACCTTTTTAGAAGTACACCCTACAATGCCATTTTAATGCAGATTTAATAAGGTGTGGATTGTGAGGATAGTGGCTATTGATTAAGGGCTCTGTTGAGTGGAGGAATATGGAATAAAATAATCTCAACATTTTGATTTCCTTTTCATTCAGGAGCTCAAAATGGCATACAAAGTACTTCCTGAGTAGCATTCTGTAATTTACAGGGCAAATGTCCACCAGACAGCCTGCCTACATACATAGGAGGCATACTTTTTGCGTCTCAATATAATAACACAAGAAGACTTGTAAACAAGATGCCCGAATTCCTCCTGCTCTTAAATGTGGCCCTATTTGGCCTTATTTTTATCTGAGAGATGTGGTTGAATGTATCCTTTCCAGACTTCCTTATTACAGTGACTATCATCTTTTCTGGTCTGACCATGAAAAGGGGATGATGTTGCTATATTCTATAAAAAGTTCTTTGGTCTGACAAAGGTTTACATTACACAGGAGCTCTTCCTGAGACCGCTGTCTGCGAACTGTCTTAAAATACCAGAGTTTGTTTCTTGCTATGTTATAGAACACCCGATTATGACCTTGGTCATACAAACAAGTTAATTACACCATTAACATGGGCAGTTTCCTGCCTGCAACCTTTTATCTTTCTTGGTGACTTCTATTAATTGGACCTTAAACGAATGTACAACTGAACCAGTCGTGGGATTTAGGGGGTTCGGGACCCCTCGGGAGAACCCTTAATTAAATTGCTGGCTGGCCCCCATCCCACCCCGCCCCTACTTATTGGCCTCGTGCAGCGCCCCCTCTTTCTCTTGCCTCATTGCTTCGGCTGCTTTCCAATCACGAAGAGCCAGACAGCTTTCAACAGTGGTCCCGGGAGTGCGTTGCTGGTGCATGGATAGTACTGTACTGTACTGTACTATCTATCTCTCATCTCTCTCTCTCATCTCCCTCTGTAATCTCTATCATCTCCCACTCTATCATCTTTTTCTCTATAATCTCTATTGCAAAACAAAAACAAAAAACCAACAACCCAACACCAAAAATGAGTGAAAGGAAACATTAAATATAATTTTAATGTTTTAAAATTTAGAAACTTTCGATTATGTTTAAATTTGAAGCTACCTGGCTGGAGGCTCAGGCCAAAAGAGGTTCTTGGTTCCCCCTCACCTGATCATGGCTGTGGGCATCCTTTCGCACAGGGATCATATGCAAAGTGACCCACTAGAAAAATATATATAACCAGTCCTCTGAATTGTATTAGTGAAATGAAGCCTTCAATTCTTTGGTGTCTTCTAAATCAGCAAAATCAGCTCATTCGTTTGCACAGCTAAAATTTCAGTGCTCTGCTCCAATTATTGTTCCTCTCTTTATTTGTAGGGATTATTTGGAAAATATTAAAAAGAAGCCCTGAGAGAGGAATGAAAGAAATGGAAACATCTGTTATGGGAAGATAGCCTTACATTATCTTACCTCCACATTCACAGCAATGCTGACAATACCCATTTTTTTATTCTCAAAAGCTATTTAAAGAGCCGCACAATGCTTTCTTTGAAATGAAACATTCCATTATACAATTTCTTTCTCACAGCTCCAACATCAAGGCAAGTTGCAACAAAACTGACAGCATCACGGTGCTGCTACCACAAGGGTAACGAGCAGGTACCTCCAAGAAGAAACGATCAAAGCGGGGGTTGTTAATGAACCTAAGAATCCTGTGCTCAAAACCACAATGCTGCTTCTGCTTAAACTACAACCTCTGTGCATATTTGTTTACAATGTATTTTTTAGAAATACATTTTGACTCACAGGCATTTTGTGCAAAGGAAAGGATATGCTGGCTGGGAAATCCTAGCCTCAAAATCTGGAAGACATCAGAGAGAAGGGTGAAACTCTGCATGTTGTGTTTCTATGTTCTATAATGCTCAATTTGCAAATGGCACTATTTCTGATAATGTAAATATACAGTAACTCCTGCTGATAGCCAGATATGTGTTGTTCACCTTTATTGAATTAACATTTTCCATTTATTTCTCGCTCATCCTTGTTTCATGAGACATTTGACTAACAAGAATCTGGCCACAGTGTAAGTACTCAGTTGTTCATCTTGACTTCCAATAGGACACCAGAAATGAATTTCAAGACTTCTCTAAACGTATCATCTCCTGCATCATGTGGATTTTCTTGTGTGCAGTAAGAGAGGAATTTTTTGTGAAGCAACGTCCACAGTCTGGGCATTTGAACGGTTTCTCCCCTGTATGTATACCTACATGATTTATAAGACTAGATCGAGTACTAAAATCTTTCCCACAGTCTGGACACTCGTATGGTTTCTCTCCTGTGTGACTTCTCTGGTGTATCACCAAGTCTGAATTCCGAAAGAAACTTTTCCTGCAGTCTGTACACTCATATGGTTTCTCCCCTTTGTGAATCTTCTTGTGTGTCATCAGATGAGAATTCTGACTGAAACTTTTCCCACAATCTGAACACTCATATGCTTTCTCTCCTGTGTGAGTCCTCTGGTGTATTGCCAAGCTGGAATTTCGACTGAAATTTTTTCCACAATCTGGACATTCATATGGTTTCTCTCCTGTATGAGTCCTCTGGTGTCTCACCAAATCAGAATTCTGACTGAAACTTATTCTACAATCTGAACACTCATATGGTTTCTCTCCTGTGTGAGTCTTCTGGTGTATGATCTGGTGGGAATTCCGACGAAATTTTTTTCCACAAACCAAACATTCATATGGTTTCTCTCCTGTGTGTGTTGTCTGGTGTATCACCAGGTTGGAATTCTGACTGAAACTTTTCCCACAATCTGGACATTCATATGGTTTCTCTCCTGTGTGAGTCCTCTGGTGTATCACCAGTTCAAAATTCCGATTGAAACTTTTCCCACAAAATGGACACTTATAAGGTTTTTCTCCTGTATGAATCCTCTTGTGTATCACCAGGTAGGAATTCTGACTGAAGCCTTTCCCACAATCTGGACACTCAAATCGTTTTTCCACAGTGTGAGTCCTCTGATGTAGTATCAGCTTGCCCTGCTCACTATAGCTTTTGCCACATCGGGAGCATTGGTAGGGCTCCTCTCTGGTGTGAGCAGTCCTTTCATGGACTACCTGGGAGCTGTTCTGATCAAAGCTTTTGCTGCATTGGGAGCATTGGTATGTCTTTTCTCCAGTGTGGACGCTCTCATGCATAAACAGTTGTGATCTACAATCTGTGCTTTTCTCACAATAGGTATCTCTATGGATCTTTTCCACCACTGACATTCTTGGATTCTCAAGGACATCAAAAATACTCTGAATCCCTTGTTGGATGGAGCTTTGATTCAAGCTACTATTTTTTTCCTCACAGAGCAAGGCTTGTATTGTGATCTGTCTTATATGGATGTCCAAATGACCTTTTCCTTCCCACTGACTTCCAGCTATTTCCCTCTTTTTCTGAACTAGGATCTCCCTTGATATTTTGATATGTTTCTTCCATATACTCTTATTTTTTCCAGCTCAAAATTCTTTTTCCAATTTTTTCTTCCTTGTCTGTCACCTGCTTGGGAAGAACAAAAGTTTTGGAGTTTTCCAGATGAACTAATAAGATTTTGATTGCTGCCTTGGTTTGCTTTGCATTTTAATGCAGTGTGTCATTCTCAGTTCTCCACAGTGCTCTCTCTGGCATTCTTTTGCCTGTAAGATTCACATAAAAGGGTTACTTTAATTATGGTTTCTAAAATGGCTACATTTGAAAAAAAACGAGCAAAAAGCATGCATATTACAATAAAACGTCAAAAATCCCAAACCTCTTACATTAATTATGATTCTTTTTCAATATGCATGTCTAGTGAGAGCCACACCCATTCAATTGGGAAATTTACTTACTGACTTGGATCAATCACAAATTCATAGAATTGCAAAGAGTTAAATATATCTGGAAGTGCTGGGGACTTACACATATATACACATGTATGTAGGTACATGCACACTTTTTGATCTAAATGTAGGTGGGTAGGTGGATTAACTGGTGAAATGATCCCAAGAGCCTCAGTAAGATTCAAAGGACATGATTTGAAGTCCATCACTCCAAATAAGAAATAGACAAGAAATACTGTCCACAACCACACTGATGACAACCCAATTCAGGTAGTCCTCACTACCGACAGCCATTGGGATCAGCAAGCCCAATTCTAAATGGCGTAGTCATTAAGTATATTATTTAACTATGCCAACTTACAACATGTGTTTTGGCTGTGGTCATTAAATGAATCATCATAGTCTGCTCAGTGCAATGTCACATAACTGTGACTTGCAACTTCCTGTCAATTTCCAATTCATTTTGTTTATTAGAAGTCAGTTGTGTATGTTCCAAATGCTGAGTCCATGACTGTGGGACACCACAACTATAAATGAAAGCCAGTGTCACCCCCCACCCCCCCATAAGTGGGACAGCCACAACTTTGAGGAACACTTTAAAGTCTACTTTTTAGCACTATGGTAGCTTTGAAGACTGAGTGGTAAGCGATAAGGTAGGCCTACCTATAAAACTGAACATCCCAAATGGGCTCAATAACTGTTTTTTTTTAAAGTTGTGGGTTAAGCACAGTTGTGCCACATTAATCCATGGATGGCACACCACCAGGAAATCCCATCTTTGTTTGCTAGATATGGAAGTAAAAACAACATTCCTGAAGACAGCACTGGCAGATCAGTTCCAAATTCTTCCCAAGAAAAGAACACACCTATAAAATTACAAGGAGTCAACCCTAACATGAAGGCGGCTTTTTAAAACTCCCAACACAGAGAAAAATACAGGCACCAGTTTCAAAGCATGCACCACCAGTGGAATAAAATCCGGGGAAGGGAAGGAATATGTAGGACCTGAGATGTTTCAGCTTCGTTGCTTCTCTGTTTTTACACCCTGGGGAAACCTAAACAGCCCTACTTGCTTCTGGCCTCTCCTCCACCTTCCTCGGCTCACCTTTCAGAGGCTGCTACTTCCACCCTGGGAAGACCAGGAGGTCCGCCCTCCCTACTTGCATCCCCCCCAGCGGAGAGCCGGAAGAGGAAACGTTCCTACTGTTCTCCAAATCCTCTCTAGGAATTTACTAGTCGAACGTTTCAACTCCTTTGCCCTCAAACACCGGTGCTCTCCTTGCAGCGAGAGTTTTCTAGCGTGGCCGTTGCTTATCTATAGTGCGCCATCTAGTGCTGAAAAAGCTGAAAAACAGGATGTTCTATCTCCCCCTAAGGCAGTGGCATTTTTAAAAAACTGATTATGCTCGGATCAAGTCGTTTTTGACTTCAGTGATCACATTGATAGACTTTCTCCATGATGATTATATCCCTAACTTGTTCCTTCGGGCCTCCGGAGGATTCGCTCATCATCACTGAAATAGGACAAGAAGCTTCCCATGCAAGAAACAAGAACTACATCAAGGGAAAGAAGGCTGCCGTGGGTGGGTGGGTGGACTAGGTGCATTCAGCTGTCAAAGTGCACCTCCTTTAAGGATCTGTAGGAAGTTAGCACCCACCCCTTTCCTAGAAGAATGAAACATTCTAGGAAATACTAAAAAGGCAAAATATTATGTTTTCCCTAAAGAAGAAACATGTTTCTAAAGACAAACTCAGAGCTTCAACTCCCTGCCTGCCCCCACCCACCCACCCACCCCCAGCAGTTATTTTGATGCCTTCTTATCTACAAGACAAAGACCTCAGCTCCAGGAGGATGGGATTATCTTTTAGGGCAAAACCATTCGGACCACAAATAAAGCCCCCATCATTACATCAGCCGGGAGGACCTGTTTCCCCCTCTCTCCCTCCAGACAATACTGGCCCCTCCTACAAGTTTCCTAAAGTTTTGGGCTTTGCTCATTGACTTCCCAAGCTGGTTACCCAAGTTTAATTCTCTCAGTCACTTTTCCATTCCATTTTCACACACTTTCTCTCTTTTCCTAACAGAAGGTCCTGTGCTCTAGCAAATCCCCTAAGCTCTGTGGACTGCTGGTCTTTCTGTGGTTAGGAAATACACAGAGGGAGCAAGATCCAATTGTAATTGGGAGAAAGGTACTCACATACACAGGCATACACACATTTCCCATGCTTTTCTAGGCTACTAAATTAAACTATAGAGGTACTCACCTTCTTTCCAAGCAGCCTTTGATCTTAAAACTCAAAACCCCTTTAAAACCTTATTCCAAATGGCCAAGGCCCAAGAAAACTCTCCCACAGACTCAATGGGTCTGCTGCCAGCAAGGGAGGCTTACCTGGGCCTGGTCCATTAGTCAGGTCAGCTTGGAGTCCCATCTTTGGGTACCAAATTGTTGGAAGAAATGTCCATCTGGGTTCAGTTCCAATTTTTGCCCAGGATCAAACCAATGTGGTCCTGCTCCACCAATAAACCTTCTTTCCAAATAGCCTCCATGTTTCCAGTGTCTTTCTCTCCACTTGGAACTGAACCCAGATGGACATTTCTTCCAACAGATCGGAGAAGACTGATCCAACCAGTTATTTGTCTTGGGGTACAGGACAGCTCAAACTGCCCAAAGAGCTCCTAGTCCAGCAACAGCAACTTCACCTCTATAACACACCAGCTGTCTAATAGCCATCCAAAGACTCCCTACCGTACATTGGTCTCCTCCACATCAACTGCAGGAAGAAGCCTGCAGGGTGATGATGAATGAACGTGTGTAGTCCTTGCTTAGTGACCATAATTCTGGCAAATCACTTTATTAAAACAAGCTTTTGACCCCACTTCCCTTTTAGTCATTAAATGAATCAACATGGACATTGAGACATCAAATGACTGCTACTTTTATTTTTTTGTCTTCTACATGAATTTTGTCTTAATTTTCCCTTGTTGGGAATGGCTATCACAGGATCGGGGGAGAATGTGATGGTGATAAATGCAAAGATTATTTGTCAAACTGTTTTTTATATACCATCATGCTCTTGGATGGTTGCTAAATGAGGTAAATGCTAAGTGAGGACAATCTGTATTACACCCAGAAAAAAAGCCATTTGCACTGGATGTCATTTGGTGGAAACATCGTGGGGAGAAAATAATCCTTCTATTCAGCTAGTGGGTCCCCCAGAAGGATGTGAAGGATCATGGTGAGAAAAAAACAATCATGCTTTGGGAGCTCCCCTTCCTCTGGGACTGATAGAGGCTGTTAGGAATGTAAATCTAACAGTTGGGTTGACAATATATAAAACAGGATTGTTATTTTAAGTACTGTAACTTTAATGCTGAAAGTGTGATTGGCTGCTGCTTCCTCAAGCAGCCATAAAATGGAGCCAGAATCACTGGTAGATGCTGGTTACTGTTATTTGTTGCTGAGGAGTTAGAAGTGCCGTGTATTAACCAGCGAGGATTTTCTGTGAGTTTGCTACTGTTTGCAAATTGTTAAACTGTATATTTGTTACTGGATTGTGATTACTGGATTATCCCTGAACTGAACTGTTTGATTGCTGACTGACTTTACTGTGTATGAATTCAGATTGATTGATGGACTTTGCAAACCTCTATTTCCACAGAAGTAAAAAACATGTTTTTTCTACTCAGTGTCTGTATTCTAGTTTATGTATTTTACCACACCACTCTCACAATGCTTCGCTGAACATACTCATTCTCCTAACAGGGGACTATCCTTAACAGAGGCATTTGGGATTATGAGCTCACACAAATGCATGGCTCTCTCCCAAATGGAAAGTTTTGAGAGCCTGAGCTCTTCCCAAGAAGCTGCCATGGGGAGCACAGCCACTTCTTAAAAGCCCTTTCCATGGTTCCTTCTAATCCTTCTCTTCAATAGCCTAGTTATCCTAGCTCCCTCAACTGATTGTCATATGATTTAGCGTCCAGACCCTTTATCATCTTAGATGCTCTTCTTTGCACCCTTTCCATAATCTCAACATATTTTTTCTATTGTGACCAGAACTGGATGCAGTATTTTAAGAAGGTTCTCAAAAACAGAGTGTGAGGCAGTATTATTACTTCTTGTTGTCTTGACACAATCCCTCTGTTGCAGTCTAAGGGCGGAGGGGAGACAAGGGTTGGGTAACAGAGCACAGTGTCAGATCAGCCTCGATCAGATCCCAAGAAATGAAGACCCTGAATCCATTGTTGTTGAAAATCAGGTATCTTTTACTGGGATATGAAACGAATGCAGAGAAAGCGAAAGCAAGGTCTGAGAAAATTGCGGGGAAACTGTACATATCAAAAGAATCCCCAAAACCCTCCCCCCAGGGTCTGATGAAGATCGTCCAATCCATAGTTCTCAGAAGGTCACGAGGCAGGCATCTGCAGGTGATGGTGACTGTTACTTCTCCAGGACGGTTGGCCTTGAACAGGGATAAACATCATGCCTAAAAAATGCAAGGGCCTCTACACACCAACACTCTTCCCCCCATATCTCCCAGCTCCCCCTCCCTCCCGTTACTATGGCAGCCGATAAGAGTGAACCTTCAGCAGAAGAAAGTAGGAGGCTGACACACAGGGTGTCTTGGAGACTTGGAAAGGCCTAGGGGTACCTGAAGCAGGCAAGCCAGGCCCAGCTCTGGGCCTCCAAGGGTTTCCCCCTGCCCTGAGGTAACCAGTGTCCCACTTAATGATTCAGACATCAAATAATGGCTGCATCAGAGAGAGCAGGGGGATGCAGGTAGTTAAGGAAAGCAGTCTCTTTTTTTATTAAATTTTTATTTATTTTTAAACAAACATACATACATACATACACAACAAAACATAAAATCATCTTTCGATGCAAATATCCAACCTTTAACAGTACTGAGTTTTCTATATATACATTATTTATATACATCTCTTCAGTTATTTTTGTCACATATTTACATATATATAGATTTACGTTTCCTGTTCTTTATTAATCCAATCATATAATAAATTCCAAACCTATAGTATTCTTTGTCCTCTTTACCCTTCATTTTTAATGTTAAACTGTCCAGCTCTGCACATTCGAGAATTTTTTCAATAACAATTCCTTTTTGTGGTAGGTCTTCTTGTTTCCAATTTTTTGC
>JAEANM010020355.1:0-12126 GCA_017656035.1 Myanophis thanlyinensis
CAAAAAGACTCTGAAACTTACACGGGAAAAGACCCGAAAAGACCTAGACCTGCATATATATATATATATATATAATGTCCTTATTTCAAGCTATAGTTTAAAATTCTCAAATTGGGTGGCACTCTAGAACATACCTGGAATGTAACCCAATTGCTCCACATTATTTTTGAACTGACTTGACTAACACAGGTGATATTAGTCTGACAATGTATTTTCACTGTATTTTGACCACACTGCATGAATAAACTGCTCTAAAATTGATGCTCTAAAATTGATGTTTAAATACAAAGTATTTATTTTATTCCTGAAAATTATAGCTCTCTTGGTACTAATCTTTATTTTTCAAAAGAAATCACTGTACTTAATTTTGTAAATAATATATAGGATAATATTGGTTCTACTTTACATGATATGGTACTACTTTATAAAATATACAGGGATATTGAAGATGAAATAATGTAAGAAGGTAAATAAAGAAAGGTGACTACATAGTCATATCCGTAAGATTTTCTTCATAAGTTTTGGAAATGATTAGTTATTGCCTTCACTCAGTGTGATTTCTCTCCCTCTTTCTGGAAGGGGTGAACAAATGCATGCAGGAAATTTATTTTTTCTGGCATGTTTCTAGATGCAAATTTATATTAAATGCCACATGACCTCAAAATTTAAAAAAAAAAATCCACCCCACAATCAGTTAGCACACATAACAGTTTCATGGAGTACTTTTGTTTTTCTGGTATTCAAAACAGGTGTTTGGTGTTACCTAACAGTCAGAATAGGGGCTAGAGATCAGCAGGAGCTTCATCAAAATGGATCCCTGCCACTTCACACTCTTACCCCAGCTGACTTAATTCATAGTGCTCAGCAGTGGGAGCATTATATACCCCTTCCTCCCTTCACTTTCTCCCTTCTTGCAAAAATGTCAAGAGAGAAAGAGAGAGAATATTGAAGGAGATCCTTAGTGTCAATGAAATATCCCACTGAGCTTAAAGATGCACAAAGCCTTCAGAGTCCTTTCTATCAGGGGAGCTCTGCCTGAAGAAATTCATGCCTTAAAAATAGTGAACTGGAAAAGAAAAATGTTATGTATTATACATCATTTTTAATACACATGTGCTTGAAAAACTTGTAAAACGTTCAATAGACAGATAGTGGGAAGTTAGCCCCTAGTATTTATTGAATTTATTTTCAAAAGAATACTTTCCAAATAATGGCGCTATTGTATACCAGCAATGTTACTGATGTCTGTTCATGATTTCAAAGTACAAAGTACAATTTGAGCAAACTAATCGCTAGACAGAGCCACTATATCCAGGCTGCAAAAATCCAGCTGATTACCAGATGGCAATAATGAGGTAAGTTTATATAGTCCTCTGCTGCCACATAATGATCACACAGAATTTTGTAATCCAGATATAAAAGCTCTAGCTAAGAAGAATCTAGAAAAGCAATCAAACCATGGAGCTAAGCAATTTGTTAACAGGAAAAATAACTTTCAGCATATTGCATATTGCAATACAAAGAATGAATGATGTAGACCTGTCACATTTTTAAATTCAATTACACTGAACATATTGTGCATTGGCGTGACTTCAAGTAATTTAAATTTCAGGTGACTACATAGTCATATCCATAAGATTTTCTTCATAACAGTTTTGGAAATGATTAGTTATTGCCTTCTCTTCTAGCGAGAGTGACTGAATTCCATCCCTAAGGCAATATTACAACTCATGGTCTCCTAGTGAAAGTAGGATTACAACTTATAGTTTCCCAATTATACCAAACTTGCTGTTCAGTGTTACTAAAATTGATCTATGTGAAATTGTACCTTCTTGTTCAAACATAGAAGTGACTTTCCAATATTTCAGTCAACTGCAAGAAACCTAATGGTACCGCAGTAAGGAGTGTGGCCAGTTTAGTCCTTTTTTACATTTGAGGGGATTTTAAGCATAACACGGAGAGCAAAAGGTTCTAAAGGCAAATAATTCCCATTCTCATCATTAAATTTGCTTCACAGTATGAACAGTGGCCCAAAAACCCACTGATAATGTTGCACACCAAAATACAGGTAGCCTTCAACTTATAACCATAATTGAGCCCAAAATTTATGTTGCTAAGCGAGACAGTTAAGTGAGTTTTGTCCCATTTTACAACTTTTCTTGCTACAGTTAGGTAAATTAGTGCAGTTGTTAAGTTAATAACATGGCTGTTAAATGAATTTGGCTTCCCTATTGGCATTGCTTATCAGATGGTTGCAAAAGGTGATTACATGACCCTGGGACACTGCAACCATCATAAATATGAATCAGTTGCCAAGTCTCTGAATTTTGATCATGTGATCACAGGGATGCTGCAATGATCAAAAGGGTGAAAAATAGTCATAAGTGACTTGTCAGTTCTTCTGTAACTTTGAGCAGTCACTAAACAAATGGCTAATATCACATATTATAGCACCCTGAAGCAACTAATTTCTTGAAAAACTAATTATTTTGTTATAATAATTATATACATTATATACCAGTATATAGTATAATAATTCTGTCTTCTACTAGGGCCTGCCAGACATGTTAAAACAACTATAATCTCAATAGTGTTGCATATTATGGGAATTGTATTTTCAATAAATTTAGCAAGGATTGGATTTGGAAAGGGTCATCTAATAGAGTCAGGGTAGGTGCTTATACAGGGCATCCTAAATTGGCTTCATCTGCCTCATGAAAGAATAATATGCTTACTTTTATTTTTTAAAAAGAACCTGGACCAGCTCAGGTGTGTATTACCTGAACAGCAGGATGACATGCACCCAACTTCAATACATTCAGCACAATGTGTGCAAATATCTTCAAATGTTCCATTGCCTGAATAGAGGACTATCTCTACATCAGGAGTTTTTTGAAAATCTAAGCTGAACTATACAATAAATTGATCCAGCAGGTAGTCTACTTTACTAGACACTGCACTGTGTAAAGTTCTAAACTTTTAGCCAATCTAAGCTTCTTATAAATCAAACAACTGATTAGTTAACAAGCATAAATATAATTTAAGAAATATATTTTTCTAAATAATATTATAGAAGTGTATGTTTCATCAGTAATATAGTTCATTGCAAATTTGAATGCTGGCTTTAGGGATGAACTAAAATTCTCCTCTTTATTAGTAATTTTATGTTATTAAAGATCATCTGCTTGGATGATCCACCCTATTACTATTCTTTTATTAGTTTTACAATATTCTCATTTCAATATTATGTTTGCCAACACAAATAAAGTAAAAGTACTTATTTTATTGTATCCCAGAGGACTTTGGGCAATGCACAACAAAAAATAAATAAAAAGAGAAAGAGATTAAATCCCTTCAAAAATAAAAGAAATCTAATCCAAGGTAATCTCCCTCAACATATACTTTTTTTAAATGTTATGTTCTGCATTACAAAATATAAATTTTCACAAGGTCTCTTATAACACTAAGGCTTTTAATTATATTGTGTTCAAAGCAAGGCTATCAACTTTATTTTTAACCATTAAATTATAATTCTTTTGCTTTATCCTTTCATTGAACAAAGTTAGGAAGTCAAACTGCACAGTATAATTCCTAAAAACAGGAAGCAAAATCCAACTATTAGTGTTTAATAATCCCAACCTAGCAGCCACTTCTTCTATCATCTTTTTCCAAGTTGCCCAATATTGTGCCACTGTTGTCCTTCTTACAGCTGGAGCTTCTTCTTTTTTCAGTCCTCTGGGATTGGAGTGGATTGTAAATATCATTTAACAAAGAAATAAGAATCAATCTTGTAGAATAATGATATTTGCAGTTTTCTGTCTTTATATACTGTAGCATTTTCCTTTGGGCAAAATAATGTTATTTAATCCTACCTCTGGAAATACAACACCAGCATAAGCAATATGTATAAAATCTGTGTTTAAATGTCTGTTTAATGTAATCCTACTAATTTTTCTACTCCTCAGCACTTTTACTTTGTGTTGGCAAACATAATATTGAAATGAGAATATTGTAAAACTTAGGGGTCACCACAGCGAATCATCTGTTTCCACCTAATTCTATCCTCGGCATCCTCTCCTCTCACCCCAATTAATTTCAAGTCCTCTTTTAACACATCCATATATCTCTCCTTTGGCCTTCCTGTTGATCTCTTGCCTGGCAGCTCTGTCTCCAACATCCTTCTACCAATATGGCCACTATCCCTCCTCTGCACATGTCCAAACCATCTCAATCTGACCTCTCTGACCTCTCTACTTGTTGCTTATTTACAATGAAAACTAAAATTTAGGCAAGTAAAGCTACAAAGATGAAATCATGCTGGAGCTGATCTATTTAATTATACTATCATTGCATAATCATTAAACAGCTATCACTAGTGCCTTGGATTTCATTTTGAAGTTGTTTGCTAGTTGTTTTTCTTCTATAATCACTTCTAAATAATTTCATTATGTAGAAAAAAGTTTTTTAAAAAAAATAATGCTGTAGTTTTCAATGGTAGTTCAAAGTGATCTTATACTCACTTTCCTTAAAACTGATGGAATTTAAAGGTCTTTTAGTTTGACTGAACTATTTCTATTTATATATTTGAAGGAGCTGGCAGATGTGATCTCAGAACCACTGAACCAAATCTTTCAGAGCTCCTGGAGACAGGACAAGAGCTGATGTGCTTTCAGTATTCAAAAAGAGAAAAAAAAGTGGATCCAGGAAACTACAGTCCAGTGATGGAATTCAATTTTTTTTTTACTATCGGTTTTGTGGGCATGGCTTGGTGGGTGTGGCTGGGGGGGGGGTCACGTGACTGAGTGGCCAGTTTCTGTAAGCAGGGCAATAAAGATTAGGCTAGGAACAACACCAGAATATTTTTTCCTGCCTTCTTTATAGGATTAACCCTGTAAAGTGGGGAAAAAAACCAGAAGATTTATTCTAACAACTGGTTCTCTGAACTGCTTACAAAATTTACTACCGGTTCTAGTGAACCTGCTAGAACCTGCTGAATTTCACCTCTGCTGCAGACCAATCAGATTGACATCAATAGTTGAAAAAATCCTGTAAAAGAGAATCAAATTACAGATTAGTGAACACCTAGAAATGAGCAAGGCAATTACTAGAAGCCAATATGGGTTTGATAACCGAAATAACAGGCAACTTTTGCTTTAAAGTACAAAATGAAGTAGGGCACAGGCTGATAGAATTTTGTCAAGAGAATACAATGGTCATATCAAACACTCTTTTCCAACAACCCAAGAGACAACTCTACATGGACATCACCAGACAGTCAACACAGAAGTATGTGTTCTGCAGCAAAAGATGGAGAATCTCTATACAGTCAGTAAAAACAAGACCAGGAGCTGACTGTGGTGCCAGATCATGAGCTTCTCATTGCAAAATTTAGGCTTAAATTGAAGAAAGTAGAGAAAGCACTAGGCCATTCAAATATGAACTAAATCATATCCCTGACGAATCTACAATAGAGGTGACAAATAGATTTAAGGAATTAGATCTGATAGAGTGCCTGAAGAACTATTGGCAGAGGTTTGCAACATTGTACAACAGGTAGCAACTAAAACCATCCCAGAAAAAAAGAAATGCAAGAAAGCAAAATGGCTGTCTGAGGAAGCTTTACAAATAGCTGAAGAAAGAACGGATGCAAAAAGCAAGGGAGAAAGAGAAAGATACACCCAATTGAATGCAGAATTCCAGAAAATAGCTAGAAGAGATAAGAATGCCTTCTTAAATGAACAGTGCAAAGAAATAGAAGAAAACTATAGAATAGGGAGGACCTCTTTAAGAAAATTGGAAATACAAAGGGAACATTCCATGCAAAAATGGGATGATAAAGGACACTCCAATGGCAGAAATGAAGAGGAACTAAAGAGCCTTTTGATGTGGGTGAAGGAGGAGAGTGCAAAAGCTGGCTTGAAACTCAACATTAAGAAAACTAAGATCGTGGCACCTGGCCCTCTCACTTCATGGCAAATGGATGGGGGAGAAATGGAGGTAGTGACAGATTTCATTTTCCTGGGCTCCAAGATCACTGCAGATGGGGACTGCAGCCAAGAAATTAAAAGATAATTGATCCTGGGGAAGAAAGCCATGGCAAAGCTAGACAGCATACTAAAAAGCAGAGACATCACCCTGCCAACAAAAGTGCATGTAGTCAAGACTATGGTTTTTCCAGTTGCAATGTATGGCTGTGAAAGTTGGACCATAAGGAAGGCTGAGCGCCAAAGAATTGAGGCCTTTGAACTATGGTGCTGGAGAAGAATCCTGCAAGTCCCTTGGACTGCAAGGCGATCAAACCAATCAGTCCTAGAGGAGATCAAGCCTGACTGCTCTTTAGAAGGCCAGATCCTGAAGATGAAACTCAAATACTTTGGCCACCTAATGAGAAGGAAGGACTCACTGAAGAAGAGCCTGATGCTGGGAACAATTGAGGGAAAAAGAAGAAGGGGATGTCAGAGAATGAAGTGGCTGGATGGAGTCACTGAAGTAGTTGGCATGACTTAAATGGACTCCAGAGGATGGTAGAGGACAGAAAGGCCTGGAGGAATATTGTCCATGGGGTCGCAATGGGCCAGACACAACTTCACAACTAACAACAAATATAGGTTTGCTAAAAACAGATCATGCCAGGTAAAATCTATTGCTTTATTTGACAAAGTGACTAAATTAGTGGATCAAAGAAATGTTGTGAATATAGTTTACTTAGACTTCAGTAAGGCATTTGACAAAATAGACCACAGCTTACTTCTTGGTAAGATAGAATAATGTAGGATAGACAGCAACACCACAAAAAAAAAAAAATCAAATGCACAGCTATAGAATAGGTGTACCAGGCTCAACAGTAGTAACCATGGGAAGAATCTAGTGCTTTAGTGGACAACCACTTAAGTATGAGCCAGCAGTGTGTTGCAACTGGCAAAAAAAGCCAATGTAGCCCTAGGCTTCATCATCAGAGGAATAGTATCAAGATCCTGTGAAGTGATCATGCTGTTTTATAATGCACTGGTGAGTGAAGAGTGTGTCAACTTATTCTCCAAAGCACCTGATAGTGGGACAAGAAGTAACAGGTGGAAGATCATTAAACAGAGATCCAATCTAGAACTAAGAAGAAATGTCCTGATAGAGAGAACAATTAATCAGTAGCATGGCTTGCCTTCATAAATTGTGGGTGCTCCATCAGTGGAGGTTTTCAAGAAAAGATTGGACAACCATTTGTTCAGAATAGTGTAAATTCTCCTGCTCAAGCAGGAGGTTGCACTAGAAGACCTTCCAAGTATTTCCAATCTTGTTATTCTATGTTTTATGATGGAATTTAAAGGTCTTTCAGTTTGGCTTGACTGTTTCTACTTATTACAATTGTTTTACCTGACAAAACAGGGTTCCACAGAAATTATTCCAAAGTAGCTTTACAAAGATCCTTTCAATGACAAACTGTAATTATTAGATGTTAGAAAAGTTGTGCTGAAATATTTTGGAATAGAAATGGAATCAAATTTTATGTTAATTAAGAAAGCCTGTATTTTCACAATTATTTTGAGATCTGGGCTCCTATTTTGTTTTATTCCACAAAAGGAAAGCATGTACAGTAGTATATGGAGCATGTTTACTCTTTAAGCATATTTGATAAATACGATGAACCTGATATTTCTCAGTCATTTTCTTTACATAGAATAAAATATGTTGTATTGAATTGTTTAGGTCTAAATTTCAGAAATTGAAAGCAAAAATGTAAGTTTTAGAATAGAAAATTTATCAATTATTCCATGCCTGACATAGGAAAAGCTGCTTCATCTATTACTACAAGTCAATACATGGCAGTACAATATAAGTGTCTTCCATTTTCCCCTATTTCACGCTAGATTTGTCTGATAGATGAGTGTACTTAAGTAAATAGCACATACAATTTTAATAGGACAGGTGCTCTGAATGTACAGGGAAGGTCATTCCTATTATTTCAATTAACAATATAAGCTACAAAAACACATCAGGGAGAATTAATTTAAAGCTTCAATTTAATGCTACTAGTAAGGACATCACTAGGCCTCTTGGTTGTCTTGACAACTCTTGCATCCCAGACAGCAGAAGCCAATCTCTGCTGTTCCTGCTTCTCAGCATACAAACAGTTCAGATAGTACATTAGCAAAGAATATGATGCCCATGTAAATGCTGAAATATTCTCGTTGCCATGGAGATAAGAAGAATGGCAAAAATACAGGAGCACTTGACATACTCCAAGGCAGACTTTTAATTAAAAAAAACTCAAATAACAATACCAAAATGGCTGAACATACTATAATGCTTTTATGCTAACCCAGTGAATTCAAATCTTAGAGTCCAAATAATTTATATTTGCTGATATGGAGGGACCAAGAATTATGGTTGAATAAGTAAAAAGATATGGCTCAAAATTTAAAGCATGACTATTTGTTTTTAAGAAGTGGCTAATAAAAAGTCTCCCAAAAAATAAACTATTATTTTAAGCAGCTTTATTTTAGTTCAAGAAAAAAAATCAGATTAAGAAAAGTAGGCAAATCTAGGTTTGTTGTAATAGTCCTTATGTTTGATGTTACCACATCAGACTTAAA
Source organism: Myanophis thanlyinensis (assembly GCA_017656035.1). Classification (NCBI taxonomy): domain Eukaryota; kingdom Metazoa; phylum Chordata; class Lepidosauria; order Squamata; family Homalopsidae; genus Myanophis; species Myanophis thanlyinensis. The sequence continues at coordinate 8,589 of JAEANM010020355.1, forward strand.
ATGCATATACATACCATTAGTTAGAATCAACAATACTATTTTAGGGAACATTCATAAATATTTCAATATAAGATATAATTTGTAACTGTTATTACTTTTACTTCATTTTTAACAAAATTATATTATTTGTGGGATTAAAAAAAAACATTTCATAAGGATCCAAATTTAGGTATGTTACATTTCACATTCCAGAATTCCCTGTCACCATGTTTTGAGAATTCTGGGGATCTTAGTCCCAGAATATCTGTGGGATGGCACAGTGCTTATTGCTAGTGCAACCTGTGAAGTGGTTTTTGACTGATTGGTTTGTTGGTTGATTGATTGATATTGTTACTTCTACAGAATGTCTCAAAAATGTTTTTTTTTTCAAACCTATTAAGTGAACTTTATATTGGTCAGGTGTGATAAATCATATACACCATCTCTCTCATTTTAATGCCAGCACTAATTAAGACAACATTGTATGTCAATTAAATTTACTCCAAGTTGAGAAAAAAATTAGGTATAGTGTACAGTAGAAATCATATACATTGAAAGTATTTGGGAATAATTGAATACTTCTGCCAAGTGTTCAGAGCCATTTGACTTGCAACAGGGGATGGATAATGTGTGTATTAGCACAACAAACATCCCAAAATTGAAAAGTCTCAAATTGTTATGAGAGAAGAAGAAGAGGAAGAAAAGTAGACAACTGAATTCTGCATTTGGGGAATTTCTGAACAATGTACAGTAATTGTGTTATCTATTTAACCACTGGCAACCGAAAGAGGTAGCTCCTGAGGATCCTTTGGCTTTTGCTGATCCTGGTTTACAGAGAACCTACAGAAATTAAAGCAGCAAAAGCAATGGTGGTTGAAAGAACAGCCAGATTTTTAGAGCCTTAGAGAAAGACAGAAGGCTCAGAGTCATCAAAATTTAGTGAGAATGACAACCTCAGGGCAAGTACAACAGAGAATATAAGCCCCACTAGATGGTGACAGCTCAAAGCATATCCACTTTGCTGGGTCTCATAAGCCAGAGACAATTGGACACACCATATCCCACAGATAAGCCAGTACCATAGAGATCTTATAGGAGATAACCAGCACCTTGAATTGTATGTGTGGAAACTTATGGAGAGTCAATTCAGATTCTAAATCAGTGTTGTTGCATTGGCACACCAAGGTGTATTCAAAAGTATTCTCACTGCCACATTCTGGACCAATTGCAATTTTGGCTGGATATTTAAGGACAGCCTGATATATAGAGCATTGCATTAGTCTAGACTAGAATGACTAGGGATGATTCAATATGAGTATTGTATCCAGGAATAGGAATGGGACGTTTAGGTGCCAACCTTACATTGCACCCACTTTGCTCCCAGCCATCCATCTCAACCAATTAACAGCTGCCTTTCCTCCTCCACTGCCCCTTCTCTGGCAATTCACCACCACTAATGGCCCCCTGGCCCTCCACCCCCAGCCCTTCATCCCAGACTATTCCCCCAGGCACTGTTTGACCCAGGCCTTTTGCTCTATGGGACAAGTAGCCACGAGCCAATTGGGCATCAGTGATTGGTGGTAGGTGGGGTGATCACAGGGCCTGGGGGGGGGGGCTGACAGCCCTCCTGGCAACCCTCACAGCTGCTTTTTACTTGCAGAGAAGAGTACTAGGAAGGGAGGAAAGGACACCTCTAGGGGGCTTCATAGAGAGGGCTTGGCTCATAACTCAGTCAACTCCAATGAGCCAGGAAATGAAAGGGGAGTGGAGGACAAAGGGAGGGGAGAGTCAACCCTCCCTTTATCTTTCTTCACTCTTCACCCTTCCCCTGATTTCAGTTTGGGACTCCTCAACGATTTATCCTAATGAGATTTCTGTGGGCTTGCCTTCTCTCCATCTCTTTCTTTGACTAGTGAGGAGGACGAAGGAGGAGGAGGAGAAAGTGAAGGTATGTGTGCCTCTGCAAGGATTGAAAGAAGTGAAAGGGCAAACGGTGCTGGGTGAGCTGCTCCTGGTCTCCAGCATGTGCACACCCATATTGACTCTGCTATAGGCGGTTGGATAGCACAGAAGGTACAGGAAGACATTTGTATTTTACTGTATAATGTTCTTACACAGTTCCTCATGCAGGAAGTTGGGTTGTGTGTGAGATGTCAAGCTTTATTGTACGTTTTTTGGCTATGTTGTATTCTAGAGTCCCTGGTAATGATAGAAATGGACAAAGAGGTACAGTATGTTGGGCTTGGATATTTTGGGGAATTGACAGAAGTGTGGTAGGTGAGTTCCACTTCTTTCCATTTGATCTTTCTTGGTTAGATTGTTGGGGACTCTCTTGATCAGGTTGTCCAATTTCCTATTAAATTCTATATAATTCCTGGCATCGAAATGTGATAATCACCAACATTTTTCTGTTGTAAATCATGAGTTTAAAAATGCATATCTTCTATGCTATGGTACTATGATCATTTGAGATATTGACTCAGGGTAGCTATTCTAATTGATATAACAGGAGTCACTGGCCTTTTTTCTGAGCAAGGATGAAAATCTTAGCAGACAAATGAATTTTATATAGTGGGCTGAGGAGATGGAACTAGCTGATGCAACACTATGTCTCCAATTTATTATATATCTATCTTGTAACCAGCAACCCAAAAACATATGCAAAAAAGAATGGAAGCAACAAAGTAATACAATACAGTCAAAAGCCAAAGGCAGAGAATTTGAGAATAGGCTATTTTTTCAACAACTTACTTTACAATAGTTATTAAGACAAATGATAACATTTTATATTTCTATAGCATTAGCAATGTGAGTCTACTGAAGCTAAAGCTACAAAAATTGGCATTTTAAAATGAAGACATTTATGATAATTTCTATAGTCCAAATTGCTTAGTAAATATGTATGTTTTATACTGCCACATGACTCTTTAGTGTTTTACCTTTTTAAGGAATAAAAAGTTGTAGTATGTTTCTTCTTTTAAATGCTTGGAAGTAGTAGTTTATAGTGTATATTACGAAGAACTACACAAGCTTGCTCTTTTCATAAATTCCAAAGAACTATAAGCTTGTACATTATCCACAGTATCCCTGAACATTGATTTGTTTATCTGCCAAAAAAATTGTTTCTATCTCTAGTAATGAATTAATATAGTCACATGAGATGCAAAATACAGGAAATGCTCCCCTAGCAGAATTTAGACAAAGATTAACCAGGTCATTAACTCTGTTTTCCAAGGAGCATGTCCATTTCTATTTATACATAGAAAATTAGACAGGGAAGAGAAACAAAATTATCTCTTATGAATACCATCAAGAGTTCATCACACCATATCAAGTAATGTGACAATCCAACTCATGGATTAAAAATGGAGATGCTGCTTGCAAGAGCAATTTTAGCTCATTCTGTATATCATTGTATTTCCCAATCTAACACCATGAACCATAAATAATCCTATCATTTATTAATTATGTTTTCTAACCTAGTCAAGAAGAATCCCGCAGTGTGAAGCAGCAGATCATGAATAAATGGTTCATTGAAAAGCAACTCTTATTGCCAAGT
>JAEANM010020356.1:0-12125 GCA_017656035.1 Myanophis thanlyinensis
CTTTTCCTCCTTCTCCTCCTCCTCCTCCTCCTTGGCGGAGAGGCCCTCTATGGGCCCGGGAGCCTCCTTCCTCTCCCTCTTTCCTTCTCCAGGGCTCCAACATTCAAGGAGTCATCATCCTCAGCTTATGGCCATGATAGAGAGCACAATTTCTGCTGCTAAGCGAGAGTTGTTAGTTAAATGAGTTTTGTCCCACTCTACAACCTTTCTTGCCACTGTTGTTAAGTGAATCACTGCACCTGCTAATCTAGTAACATGGTTCTTAAGTAAATCCGGCTTCCTCATTGACTGTCAGAAAGTCGCAAAAGATGATCACACGATCCTCGGACGCTGTGACCGTCATAAATATGAGCCAGCTGCAAATTGTGTCTGAATTTGACCGTGGGGATGCTGCAATGGTCATAAGTGTGAAAAATGGTCATAAGTCACTTTTTCTCAGTGCTGCTGTAACTTAAAATGGTCACTAAATGAACTGTTGTTCATTTGGGAGATTGACAATCCAGAATTAAAAAAGAAAAACAGAAGAAAACAATATAAGCTGCCATCTGAATGGGTTTCATGCGCAGATGACCAGAGCTCCCTCCTGCCCATCCCATGAATAACAGAATAACAGCATTGGAAGGGACCTTGGAGGTCTTCTAGTCCAGCCCCTGCTCAAGCAGGAGGCCATTGTGGACAAGCGGCTGTCCAGTCTCTTCTTAAAAGCCTCCAGCGATGGAGCGCCCACAATTTCTTCAGCCCCTCCTCCTCCTCCTCCTCCTGCACGCTGCCCAATGCATGGATTGCTTGGCTTGGATGCAGGACAGGGGATCACTTCCCCCTCCACAAGACCCTTGGCTGATTGATCTACTCTTTGCAATGCCAGATCACCTATGGTCTGGGTCAAAAGGGATCTAGTGCCCAGAGCCCAGGCACCGGACAAAGCCTCGGCCTGGGTGGCATCATCCGCTTCCCGAATTATCCACCCAACAAGATTTGCATTGGGAAAAAAAGGGGAAACGCAGTTTTATTTACTTGCTAAATTTATTTGCTGCCTATCTTGAGGTGGGCGGCTCTACTTTAATACATAAAAGGGAGGGGGGGGGAACCAAAAAGGCATGGAAACAGAAGTAAAATAATATAGAGCAATAAAGTAAACAATGACCAAGGGGCACATGAAGAATAAATACATCAATTTGGTAATTAAAAAGGATGGATGGTGGAAAAGAGAGCAAAGGGCAGGGAGCTGCAGACTGCCAGCAGATGGATGGATGGATGGATGGGGAGAGAGAGAGGGAGAGAGATGGAAGGAGGAGAGAGTGAGGAGGAGGGGGAGGGGGAGGGAGAAGGAGAGAGAGGGAGAGAGATGGAGAGGGGCAGGCAGGCTGCCTTAGATGTTCTCCAGATCAGGCCTGGGTCTCCAATTTTGGCTACTTTTAAGATTTGTGGACCAATTCCACAAATGCTGGCTGGGGAATTCTGGGAGTTGAAGTCCACAAGTCTTAAAAGTTGCCGAGTTTGGAGACTTCGGTCTCGATGGCTCCAGGCTTCCTGAAGGAGGATGTGCAGATGCAAAACAGCCCCCCACACCTGGTTTTTCCCCTGGAATTTGTAAGCTGCAAATAAGAGAAGGGGGGGGAGCAACCCTCCACCTTGCACTCCCCTTCCGGCTTTGCACTCCCCCCCGCCCCCAGCACAGAGTCATAGGCATGGGGCAGCACCGAGACCATCTATCCGGATGGGACTTCATCAGGGCTGCCAGGAGGTAGCCAGGCAGTTGGGAAGATGGGAAAGGAGAGAAACACTTAAAATTTCCCAGAAGGAAAAAAGTCCTTTCTGCATCTCAGCCAAGGCAACTACCTGGTTGCCTCCATCTAGTCAGTGTCACCACAGAAAGCAACCTTGGCCAATTGTGAGGGATGCTGGCAGCTAAGCCGGATCAAAGGTAACCGACAGTTGGATGGGAATCAAGGAGGAAAGCTCAGCCCTGCAGACCAGGCTGGGGAGTAAAAGCGAACATCAATAAAGCAGGAGAGTTGTAGCTCAGGGTTGGAGCCAGAGGGCCTTGCTGCTCTCTGAGCTGGGTTGATTTCTCGCAGACGTTTCATTACCCAGCTAGGTAACGCCATCAGGGCTGGTTGAGAACATCTAGGTAGGAATATGGCAATGGCCAGTCACCAAGGGCTGTCTCCTCCACTGATGTGTGCCTGTCATTCTCAAGGGGGGCCCTCGACCCGAAACTCTTCCCCTTCTCCCCCCCCCAGCCAACTCATTGGTTGGAGAACGCCTTCTGTGGGGAGCCCCAGATTGTGGGCTGCTGGGGGTCACGAGAGACCCACATCTGGCAGGGAGAAAAGCAGCAGGGGCCTCCGACTCTCCCGGAGGCTTAGCAGACGGGAGGAAACCACCTGGCCGGCCTCCTTTCGTTGGAAAGAGGCAGGGAAGGTAAAAGAGTATTTACTTATTTGGTGTAGTGGTGGCGCAGAGGTTAGAACGCAGCATTGCGAGGGGGAGGGGGGCAGCACTTATGCAAACCAGGGACAATCAATTTGTCCCAAAGGTACAAAGGTATCTTTAGCCTCCCCCCCCCAACCACCGGTGTCCAGCTGATTAAGTAGCTGAATTCCTTCACCTCGACTGACACAGGGTGGGAGTGGGGTTCCTGGGCCCCCGGCTGAGCCTCCAATCTGTTGTGGCTGAAAAGGGGATCTGTTTGTCTGTCTGTCTCTGGTGCCAGGCTGGGAAGATTAAGGGCACACGACGCCTGGGGAGTGGGCATTCCCTGCTTTGGCACTCTGGCTGGCATGGGGAAACCCAAGAAGGGGGCCAGAGGATGGGGGCTTCTCCAAACGGACCATCCACCCTGAATCCTGCCCCCTTTCCACCCACCAGAGGAGGGGTCCCTGCTCCCCAGGTCCAGCAGCGCTCCTGGTCGGTCGAGCTGGTCTTTCCCTGGGGATCCCTCTCCCCAAGGCCCCTCTAGGGCAGCAAGGCACAATTACTATCTCCTTCCCTCCCCCACAGCAAGGGGTCTCTGCCAGAGGCACAAATGAGGCATCCTTGAGAAGGCTCAGCTGCCCATCGGCTGCTACCCACATAGGGGAGGAAAAGGACAAAATCCAAAGAAGAGAGTGGAGATGAAAATACAGGCAGCCTGAGGTCATCTAGACTAAATGAAACGCAGGAGGTTCCTCTGGCAAGGGAGGCGGGGTGGGGGTGGGATTAATTACAAGGGTGAGAAATACCCCCTCCCCCCCCCCCGTTTCCTTTTCTGGTGCTGAAGGTGCCCAGCGGGTGGAATCAGAGCCACAGCAAAATATGTATGTCTTCTTGCCCCCCCCACCCATGGTGCCTTTTCTGAGACTGGAGAGGCTTCCAGAGAAAAAACTGAAGATTGCTTTTTTTTTTTTTTAAAGGAAAGAAAGAGAAAAGGAAGATTGGAAAATATGCAGAGCTTGCAAAATCCGGGTGTGCTTTTATCTGCATTAATTTACCTCCAAACTGTACAAAAACTGCCACTGTATTGGGGGGGGGAGGGGAAAAAGGAAGATAATCAGGACAGATTACTATTGCTCAAACACGAGTAATGAATGATTAAGTGAATAATTAGAGGGCTCATAAAAGGGAATTTAGGGGGAAACCATTTCCGCCATCCCAAAACGGGCGGCTCAGAAACTCTGATTACTTATGCAGAATTTATTCTGCTGCAAACGTTCTGGCCCCACAGCTGATTTACTGATATACGATCCAGAATCCTGCTCTAAGCTCCTGGGGTGGGGGGTAGGGTTGTGGCTCACCCCAAATTAACTGCACCCCTGCCTGCCTCTCTCCTATGTTACCCAGGGGGATCTGTAGCAGGAAAGACCGGAGGCCTCGGTCAGCTGAGCCCACATTGGCTGTGCAGCAGATTCTCCCCATGGATGCTGGCAGCAAATGGGGGGTGAGGTGGGGGGTGGTGAGCAGCTTCCAAGCCCTCCTTAGACCTGCCTGGGATCCCACCTGCTAGGGGGACAAGAGCAGGAGGTGCACCCACTCCAGGGAGGGAGAAAACGGCTTTGAGTGAGGTTGGCTAGATAAAACAGGGGTCTCCAGCCTTGGGCACTTTAAGCCTGGCGGACTTCAACTCCCAGAATTCCCCCAGCCAGCTTTGGATTCTGGGGGTTGAAGTCCGCCAGGCTTAAAGTGGCCAAGGTTGGAGTCCCCTGGGCTAGAAGAACAGCCTCCTGCAACTGCCTTTTTGAGCTGCTTCCAGATAATGGATGGAAACGGATCAAAGAAAGAGATTCACCCTGGAAATAAGGAGGAATTTCCTGACTGTGAGAACCATCAACCCATGGGACAGAAGTTGTGGGAGCTTCATCCCTGGAGGCTTTCAAGAAGAGACTGGACTGCCATGGGTCAGAAAGGGTGTAGGGTTTCCTGCTTGGGCAGGGGGTTGGACTAGATGACCTACAAGATCCCTTCCAACTGTTAAATGTCCTGGCCTTGGAGAAGGCTTCAGCGCCCCCCCCCCCCACTCGGGGCCAGGCAACAACCAAATGAATCTGTGTCTCTTCCTTATTCTCTAGGTCTCCAAAGTGGGACCCTTGGTTCCTGCTGGGGGCGAGAGGTCTTCTCCTCCTCTTCCTGCCCTGAGTCGGCCACCATGTGCAAGGAGGAGCACGAAGGAGGAGCACGAAGGGGCAGGGCGAGAGCAAGAGAGAGAGATGGGGGGGGGGGAGAGGAGGCAGGCGTGGGGTGAGGAAAAAGCCAGGAGAAGCGAGGAAGAGGAGGAGGAGGAGAAGCAAGAACGGCCATAGTTACCCAGCTGATGAGGTGACCCATGGAGAGCGGAGCATGGATGGTCATGCAAGAGATGAGCAAGAGGCAGCACAGAACATCCGGCTGGCGAGAAGCAAAGGACCAAGACAGAGACGGTCACCAAAGAAGGCAGAGCCCACAGCATTCAACCCGCCCCACACCACCAGCCCTCCCCACCTCCCACCCACGCCCAGACCCCCCAAAAGTTGCACAAGGTGGACGGAGAACATTCTCCTGCACCCCACATCTCCTCCCTCTCTTCTACAGGTAGTTCTCGGCTTATGACCACAACGGAATCCAAAATTTCTGCTGCTAAATGAGACATTAGCTGGCTGCTCCAAGGGGCCACTGATTTGATTTGAGCCCCCTCCTCACAATCTCCGAGCCTCGGCTGACCCTTCCCCATCCTTCCTTCCTTCCTAGCCGGCGGCCCACCCACCCTGGCTGGCAATTGGCTCCCCTCCAGTCCAGGCATTTTGAAGGGATCCACTCCAACTTCCTGGCTCCCCATTAGATCTGTCCATCTAACCCCCAGGAGGAGATCAGTTGGGCCATTTTGTAAGCTGACATGACGGCTTGAAGCTAGAATCCCACAAGCCCTTGGAGGGAGGGGGCTTTGCAAGCCGTAGAAGAGCTACAAGCCCTTCATTGGGCCCAAGGGGAAGGGTCTCTCTCTCTCTCTCCACTCAGGACACCCACTGTGAACCTAGCTAACCAATTTTGCCTCCCTGAAGCCCCCAGACCCTGAGCGTAACAGGGACTCGCTTGTTCCATCAAGGAGAGGGGGGGGGGAGGGAGCTGCCTGCAACTGGCCAAGATCCCTGCCCACCTGGGCTTTGGAGAGACACCCCCCCCCCCCCGACTGGATTTGGACAGCTCCCCGCCTGGCCAGTCTTTTCAGGAAGATCCAGGGAGCAAAAAAGTCCCTGCATTTTTCACAGAGAAAAGGAGATATTTGCAACACTTATGAACTACATGTGACTGACAATCGTTCATTTGGTTTCTGTCTGAAGTTCCAACAGTACTGAAAAAAGAGGCTTATCACCCTTTTTCACACTTATGACCATTGCAACATCCCCATGGTCACGTGATACAAATTCAGACACTTGGCAACTGACTCATATTCATGACGATTGCAGGCTGGACTAGAAGACCTCCAAGGTCCCTTCCAGCTCTGGTTCTATTCTATTCATTTATTCTATTCATTCTATTCATTCATTCATTGTTCCTCACTGGCGACCTGCCAACAAGCAAACTCAACAGGGGGAATCCTGATTCACTTAACAATCCTGTTACTAACTTAACAACTACAGCAATTCACTTTAACAAATGTGGCAAGAAAACTTGTAAAATGGGGAATTCTGGGAGTTGAAGTCCGCATGTCTTAAAAGTTGCCATCTTTGGAGCCTCCTGATTTTGAGGATTAGGCAGGGGTTGGACTACAAGACCTCCAGCCCTTTGAGTCCATGATTGCACTGCTTATGAACCTTAGTTTACTGTTTCATTATTTTAACTTTCTGAAAAATACTCTAGGTTTTCCCTGCCCCAAAACTTTGGGGTAAGGTGAGCTTTGTCAGGCGGCCCCATTGTGTGGGCCTCATGGAAAAGGCGCCAGAGTTTTGGATTATAATATTTTTGGTTTTATTGGTTTTCTTGTACATAAATGTAGCTTTATCCCTGGGTTGTGACCTGCCCGTAGTTTGATATGAGATGGGCAGCTCTATAAACATAAATAAATAACTACACTGTCTCTTTATTATTAAGATTTATGGAGAGACTTCAAAGCCCATTGGCCACTGCAGACCCCCCTCCAAAACCTACTTCTTGGCCCAGAATACAGAATGGAGGTAATCCAGAATTACCACCATTTGTTTAATGACTGAATTTTAGTGCCACTGAAGTTACCATGACACTGAAAAAAGTGACTCATGACTGGTCCTCACACTTATGACCATCGCAGATTGCCCAGGTCAAAACACAGATGCTTGTATTTACGACATAATAGCACCTTCCAGTATTTGAGGGATTGCCACAAGGAAGGGGGGGGGCAACTTATTCTCCAAAGCCCCTGAAGGCAGGACAAGAAGCAATGGATGGAAATGAACCAAGGAGAGAAGAAACCTGGAATGGAGGAGGAATTTCCTGACAGTGGAACTGCTTGCCACTAGAAATTGTGGATGCTCCAACACTGGAGGTCTTTAAGAAGAGATTGGACAACCACTTGTCTGGAATAGTACCGGGTCTTCTGCCTGAGCTTGGGGTCAGACTAGAAGGCCTCCAAGGTCCCTTCCAATTCTGTTCTTCTGAATTGTGGTCAAAAGTTGAGGACTAGCTGGCCGCAGGTTGAGGAGGGCATCCTGAGGGCCGAGCTCAGAGCACCAGCAGCATCCCTCTTTTGCTCCTCGCCAGGCGCTGCTGCTGCGCCCAGGACACTGAGCTGCCCTGAGCTGTCTTTGCAAAGAGGCCTGACTCTTCCTTGAGTGCTGTAGTTGTTGTAGATTCTTGAGGGTGATGATGATGATGATGATGACTAATCCTTGTTTGTGGCACGTCCCTCCCCACTCACTGGAAGAGTAGGAGTAATACTACTCTCCGTCGTTTAGGCATCGTGGGCTTATGGCGATCAAAGCAGCACAGCCGAGTGATTACTCACTCAGTTCTGCACTTGGAGTCAAAAAAGATTCTGATCGGCCCCCCCGTTGAGTGAAGAAATTGGGGGTGGGGTGGGGTGGGGTGCACCGCCCAAGGATTTCAGCCCCGGCTGCCTTTTCAAGGGGGAGGCCAGGCCACCAGCCCCGAGCGGGCAAAGAGCCAAGAGCCATCCGACCACCTGACCGGTAGCTGGCATTGCAAAGGTGTGATGCGAAGGGAGGGAGGGAGGGTGTCTCTGTGCCTCTGGCTGAGTTCACGTCCACCCAAGGGAGGCTCCTTCTTCCCCAGGTGGGTCTAAGCTCCTTTCTGCACCCCCAGCTCCCTCGAGTCGGACCCAGCCAGAATCCTCCAACTCTTTGGCCTCCTCCTCCTTTACAAAACAGGCTACGGGTACTCCTTGTCTTTCAAGGGTTCATTTAGTGGCTGTTCAAAGTTACAATGACACTCAAAAAAGTGGCCATTTTTCACAGTTACGACCTTTGCAGCATCCCTATGATCACAATTTGGACGCCCGGCAAAGGACTCACATTTATGATGGTTGCAATGTCCACTTTTGCAACCGTCAGACGAGCAAAGTCGACAGAGAAGCAGGCTTCCCTTAACAACCGAGTTACTAGGCAACTGCAGTGATTGTTAAGTGGTCCACTTAACATCTGAGGCAAGAAAGGTCGCAAAATAGGGCCAAACTCACCTACCAAGTGTCTCACTTAATACAGAAATGTTGGGCTCCATCCACTGGGGTCGTAAGCCGAGGACTAGCTCTACCCAGCCCTTCTCTGGAGCTGCCCCAAAGCCCCCCCCCCTTGTTAGGAGAAGCATTTGGCTGCTTCGCCCCCCCCCCTCCCTCCCCTTCAGAGCCGAGCGGCCGGTTAAACCGATTCTTTGCCTCCTGGATTTTTCCTCTGCTTGGTGCCTGAATCTGCCGGGAAGGAGAAGTTTCAGTCTGTTGCCCGTCTGCCTGCGTGGCACACGTGCCAGCCCACACTGGTGTACAAGTAGAGAAAATCCGCCTGCCGGATGGGTCACACGCCACCCTCCTTCACCAGGTCTGGGTTACAGGCAGGCGACTTACGGCTGTTTGTTTAGTGACAGTTCAAAGTTACAACGGCACTAAAACAAGGGACTTGTGACTATTTTTCCCACAGAGAAGCTCCCTCCGTGGTCACATAATCAAAATTCAGGGCCTTTGGCAACCGGCTCATGTTTATGACGGTTGCGGTGTCCCCGGAGGGGGTGTGTGTGTCGTGCGATCCCCTTTTGTGACCTTCCGGTCGGTGAAGTCAATGGAGAAGCCAGATTCCCTTAACAACCAGGCTACCAACTTCACAGCTGCCACAATTCACTTAACAACAGTGGCGAGAAACGTCATCAAATGGGCTCACTTAACAACCATCTCGCTTAGCAACAGAAATGTGATCATAATTTGAGGACTACCTGTACCCAGATCCCAATGGACAACTTCTTGAAGTCAACCACCCAATGCTTAGATCTCTGCTGGGGGCTCTTCCCCAGCCCTCCCCCCTCCCCCATGGAGCACAAGGCTTGGCTCCTCCACCAGGGCTCTGGTTCCCTCCCAGGACCCCCACCACGACTCCCCTTCCCATGTTCCAGAGCAGCTGGCAAGCAGACAGCCGCCAATCTGAGCGCCTTCTGTTACTTTCTCCCACGCTCAGCCGTGAGTATCGGAGAGATGAAACCTTGCTCCGATACAGAAGGACTGACTGATGTTACCCATCAACTCTTAGCAACCCTACTACACACACGGCCTGGCTTTGCAGAAGGCCCTTCCTCCTTAGCTTGGGGAAAGATTTGGCAGGGGCATCTGGGAACGGGTGTGACACGCACTTCATTTTAACACCCGTTAGCTCTTGCCCTGGCCGGCTGGGATGGGCAAACTCAGACCACTTCACGTCTGCTGCAAATTCAGAAGCCAGGAAACTTATTCGGCACATTATTCGGTTCGGCCCGAGAAGTCCGAGAGGAGTTCTCCTTTGCTCCTGGACTCTGGCAAGCTACTCCTGGTTCTTACAGCCCCAGGTCTCCCCCAAGCTCCACACTGTCAGAGTGAAAAGAACTGAGGCTCACCTGGTTCAACTTGTCCAACAGAAGACTTTACCTGTATGGCATCTTCAAGGAGGATATCCGTGGCGGAGGCAAGCCAGAGGGCCTGCCATCCCACCCTCCGTCCCACCCTCGCCCTTCCCTCTGCAGCCATGGATGGTCTGCATCGGTGTTTCTTTGCAAATACAAATTCTGGGGAAGAAGGGCGGGCGGGCAGAAGAGCCTCAGCAGCAGCTGCTGTTCTCATCTGACGTGTCATGGCTGGGTCGCATCCTAAGTCCACAACGGGGTCCCTGCCACAAACTGCGTGTGTTTGTGCAACTCAGCCCACGAGCAACAGCAGGGTCAGGGAAAGTAGCAGGTATCTGTGGCACTTGAAAGCCAAACCATTGTGGGGAGCGCATCCAACAACATGGGAGGGGAGGGGGGCTTTCCTTTTGCCCTGTGGTGGCCTGACTCAGCACTCACAACTCAGCGCCATTCAAGCTGCAAGCAGGAGCCGCTCTTAAGGGAAGAGACGCAATTCTGATCACCTGGTGTTAGTACAAACTAAGGGCTAACCCTCTTCCACGCACGGTTCCTTCTTGTTGCTCTGCTTTGTACAAACTTTGTCCCCCCTCCCCCTCCCCACCCAGATCTTGGCCAAAGTCTAGAACTTTCCCGGAGAGCCCTCAGCACCGGCAGGCAAGCAGATCTTGAACCCAAATAAACGCAGGACACCAAGAAGGAACAAGAGCATCAGCATGGACTCGGTCAACCTGCAGAAGAAGTGCAAGGAGAATCGGCCAATTTCCATGGACGTCACCAAAAAATGCCCTTGCGCCACACACGGCCGGCCATAAATGCTCTCGGCCACTTTGGGCTTGGAGAGCCACAAGCTGTGCTGGACAGCAGCTGCTCCAGATGCCTCCCAGAGCTGGTGCATGTTGGGCGCATCAGGCAGGCTCCCCTCCTCTCTGCGCCCCAAAGTCTCTCGCGGAGGCCCCTGCGTACCCCACACCAAGGCCCCCTCCTGGTTTTACAGGTGCCTCTGGACAGGACAGCAGACGAATGGGTGCTGCAGGAGCATCTTTGCAACATGACCTCATGCTGCCTGCAAGCAGCACAGCCAGTGCTGCAGTGATGAGTGGGTGCACACAGATGCACCGGGTTCCAGAAAGGGCTGTGAGCACACCAGAGGCACCCACGGTGGGGAGCACAACATGACCTGCTCCGTTTCTGACTGCTTGTGGGGAAGGTCGCCCTGAGTCAAGAATCAAACAACGCTGCAACCCCGGGAGAGGCTCTTTGGCCAAGACAGGCAGCCCAAAACCAAAGCGGCCATGAGTGTGCAAAGGCCCAAGAGGGAGGGTGGGAGGGAGGGAGGGGCCAGCTGCACAGCTACCAAAATCCAAGCCCAGAGATATAAGAAGCACCTTGGAGGGTCAGGAAACGCAGAATGGAGCCAGAAAAGGGAAAATGGTGTGTGTGTGTGTGTGTGTCTGTGCCTCTGGCTGAGTTCATGTCCACCTAAGAGAGGCTTCTTCCCCAGGACTTCCTCCTGCACCCCAAGATGCCTGGAGTGTCAACTCTTGACTCTTCCCCATCTGTTGCATGCACACGTACTACACGCACATGTGTGCATGCACCTGCAGGACCCCGTCTGTTGGAAGGGGTTGGGAAAGGGGCCTACAGGATGGACAGAGGGGTCCTGCTTGATGCAAGGCGTCCCACTCGCAATTCACACATTACGCAGATCTCTCCTCACTGGTCCAAGACCACCCATATCCCGCCTTGTCACGCTCAACCCAACCAATCCAGAAAGGGGGGTCCTTCTCACAACCCACCTCGCCCGGTTACAGACTAGCCAATGTCCTGGGTTTCTTTCCCAGGCCGGCCCCACCCCGAAGCCAACCAAGATCAAAGCCAACCCAGGTTATCAGCCCCCCCTCCCCCTTTTCAGCACCAGAGCGAGGGAAAGCCGCTCGGCCAGGGAATTCCGCCCCAGCCCGGCCTGGGACCCTCCCCTCCAGCGCCAGAGGGGATTCAGCCCCCCAAGTCCTGCCGCCGCCCCCCGCCCCCCCGCCCCGGGCTCACCCTTGACGGCTTCTCCGCGGTTGAGCTGGATCTCGGCCTCGCCCAGCGGCGCGTAGCTCTTGACCACGATGAAGCGACGGCCGGGCACGGCGCTGTACAGCTTCTTCTTGGGGCCCCGCAGCGGAGCCGGCGCGGCGTGCGGGGTGTGCTCCACGCCCGGCCCGGCGCCCGGCGCCCCCCCAGGCCCGCTGCCGCTCCCGCCGGGGCTGTAAACGAAGACATAGGTTACGCTGCTCAGGCCGGGCCGGGAGGGCGGCGGCGGCGGCGCCATGGGACCCCCACGGGCCGGGCGGGCCGGAGAGCGGCGGGGGGTGGGCGGGCTGGCGGGCTGGGCTCTCCTCCGTGGGCCCTCCGCGGGGCAGTTCAGGCCATGGGGGCCGGGCGGGGGGGTCCAGGCCGCCGCCGCCGGGAGCTGCGCCCGCCGCCGTCGGATGGGGGCCCTGCCGGGGCGCCGGCCCTGGGGCGGTGGGGCTCCTGGGCGCCGTCGCTGCTGCCGCCTCCTGCGCCGGCCCAAGACCCAGCCGACGGCCGCAGCGCCATGGCTCCCCCGCCGCCGC
>JAEANM010020357.1:0-12125 GCA_017656035.1 Myanophis thanlyinensis
GGCCCATCACTTCAACAGCCTCATTGGGGTGGTTTGGGGTGGAGATGAACAACTGGGTGTCATCGGCATATTGATGGAAACTCACCCCAAAACCACGGATGATCCACGGAACCTTATCATCATCATCCTCTGTGTTTGGCAAATCTTGCTGAAATTCAGAAATTCTTGCTTAATCCCACAAGGTTTAGCAGCCGTCTTTCTTAAAAAGCACTTCATAGCATACATCTTCTTTTCCTTCGGTAATGGTAGGAAATTTTGGAGCTCCAGGTATAGCAATTGCAGAAAGTGATGGCTGTTCATTGCATCTTCCAATCACCTGTCAACTTCAAAATATTTAATAGAGGATTTTTCCTGGTAGTGTGGAAGTACCCTGAGGAGTTCAAGAGGTATGTAAAACAATTCACACTCTATCCAGCACAGTCTGATTGTTGTTCTCCAGAGATGCTAATCTGCACATTAATCTGCACTCTTTCTCTCCCCATGAATACTATTAAAAGATTAATTATAAGTAATCACTCTTTTCTTTGTTACCAAATACAAAAATATAGATATTATGATAGGATAATGGAATTACGTCTTACTTTTTTTTCCCCAAGGCATTCAAGAGATGCATGAATTATGTGAGCTGTTCCTGGTTACAATCGCTGGTACTTTCTGGAGAGGAAGCAAAACAGAGGATGTTGGGAGAGAGACCAAAATGATTGTGTAGGATATGTATCAAGTAGATCCAAATTCATATCCCAACATAATCTGGAGATCTTGGCCTTAAAATGCTGTGGCATAATACCAGATTTGTTTACAATAAGATCATTGTTATCCATGATTTGACAGTGGACAAAGCAGCAGAGCTACCAAAACCTCGCTATTATTCCATTGCTATGGTCAGATCATGCACTGATTTTCAGTCGGGAATAAGAGCTACCCATAACATTGGCAGGGTGGTAGGACTGATTATTTGGAATCATTAAACCCTCCAATGCAGAGACTCTGTAAGCCTGACTGGAACAATGTATTTGCCTGCTATCTAGACATCTTTTTGGCCTGTAAGCGCTGAGGAAACAGATAATATGTTGTCTAGAGCAGGGGTCTCCAAACATGGCAACTTTAAGACTTGTGGACTTCAACTCCCAGAATTCCTCAGCCAGCTTTGCTGGTCTAGACTCTTCTCTGCCATGTAAAGGTTGGATCTTTATTTATCCTGGCTGATATGAGAAGTGGGTGGAGGAATGACAAACGGATCCATGAAATTGTTAATGGCTCCTTTTATGAGAGGCAGCTTCTGGCATCCCTTGCTAAAGAGGCTATGTCTTCATCCTGTGGTCTTGGAGGATTACCAATTGGCTCCAATCTTCACTTTTTGTGAAAGATTGTTGAGAGTAGCAACAATGGTGACAGATCAGTGACATAGCACCCTATAGGAAGCAAATTATCTGTATCCTTTTCATTCTGGATTCAAACTTGGACATAGGACTAGGGGAGCAAAGATCACCCTCCTGAAAGTTTGGAACAAGGATGGGGACAATGTGCTTCTCTCCTTGCCCTTTTGGATCTCTCAGCAACGTTTGAGCCATGGTATCCCTTCTGGATTGTCTGCAGGCAGTGTAGTCTGAAAGCATTTGGTTTGCAGTGGTTCCACTCCTTTCTCTATCGATGGTTTCAGTGGGAAGAAGAGGCCAAGCTTGGCTCCTCATTTTTGGCGGTTCTGTAAGAGTTAGTTCTTGCCCCATTCCTTTTTAACATGGGTGAAAGCAGTGGAGGAAATCATCTAACAATCAGACACAGTATCGTGTGATCTTGTTGTACCCAACTATATGTTGCAACCACAGTTTGTGGGGAGATCTTGTTGATGTTGAGTTTGTGGCAGGATAATAACAATAAATAAGTTAATTTGCCCTCCTGTGGGAAGACTCAAAGGTGGTTGCATCAGTGGTGGAATTCAATTTTTTTTTTCTACCGGTTCTGTGGGCGTGGCTTGGTGGGCATAGCTAGGGGGAGTCATGTGACTGGGTGGGCAGTTTCTGTAAGCAGGGCAATAAAGATTAGGCTAGAAACAACACCAGAATGGTTTTTTTTCTGCCTTCCTGATAGGATTAACCCTCTAAAGTGGAAAAAACCAAAAGGAGATTTCTTCTAACAACTGGTTCTCCAAACTGCTTATAAAATTTACTACTGGTTCTAGCAAACCTGCTGAATTTCACCTCTGGATTGCATGCTCCTGAAGTGATTGTTGTACTGCATTTCAGGAAAAAAAATAGTAAAGCAATGATATTCTGCAAAAGGGGACAGTCAGTTGAGTTATCCTTATGCTATCCAACCGATGTTCCCAAACATTCCAATCTCCCTTCTGAAATCCCGGAAAAACATCAGAAACCTTGGAAAGAACTTCAACTAGCTGTCATCCATGATGTTGAAGTTTGTTACTTAATCCTAATTTTTGTGCCATAAAGCAGGCAGGAGCAGCGCCTTGACTTTAATTCACAAGAAGCTTCCTCCCAGCTGGTCCAAAAATCTGTCATGTTTTAAATTTAACATAAACAACAAAATCAAGATTTCACTTCCTTTTAATAAAGGAAACAGCTGCACTTGAATTATCCTGGTCTTCTCTATGGAGATTGAATGCCTGAATTCTGCCACTGGCTACTGAAGAAGGGACTGTTATTTCAAGAAGCTTCTCCAGAATAATATTTAATAATTTACTTCTCAGTCAGGTCATTCTTTTAGCTAACATTCTGAGACATGAGTCAGAAACTAAAAAGACTTTCAAGAATTTTAAGTGGCATTCCTTTTTTGCTTTCTTGCTTGCTAAATGTTTGCATTCGAAATGTTTAGTGGAAGGCTTGATTGTAGCTTTCTCTAGTTGACCATTTTGTAGGAACAGGAATTAGGGGGTTAGTAGAAGACTAACTACATCTTTCCATGTAAAAGAGAAACAAAGTCCTATACAAACAGTTCTCAACTTACCACCAATTAGAAACTGTTTCAAGTTACAACAGCACTTTAAAAAAAAGTTATTTAGAGCCAGTCCTTAAACTTATTGACCAATGCAGTTTCCCTGCAGTCAGGTGCTTGCAGTTCAACCTCTCAATAACCAGTTTGCATTTACAACAGTTGCAGGGTCATATGATCACCATTTGTGACCTTTCCAGGTTGCAAGATGCAACCTTATGATGTCTCACTTAACAACTGTGGTGATTTGCTAAACGACCACAGCAAAAAACAAAAAAAGAAAGGCATAAAATCATGTGCGATCATAAGTAGTGATTTAATGACTACCATGTTTAACAATGAATTTTATGGAGTCAGTTGTGCTTGTGAGCCAATGATTACTTGGAGCAGCTTTATGAGAACTTTCTCTCATTTTTGTTATTTTGTACTAGCTTGCTCTACCACTGCACTGAGGGGAGAAAAGGGTCCAACGGGAGGGGCAGTGGGAGCCCTCTGATTCAACTCAGAAGGCCAAGAGGAGAAAGCTTACAATTTAAAAGGGAATGCGGATAGGCAAATGGGCAAGCTCTGAAAGCTTTGCATTACACGGTGGGCAATAATCCACTATTGTTTTTAAAAGCTTCATTGTTATCTGCAGTAAAATTCTTACCCAGCTAAATTATCTTTGGGAGACATCTGCCACATCAAGCCAAGTACTGAAGAGATTAAGGGTGAGGAGAACTGTGATTTACTGCTGAGCCTTGTTGTGTAGTCTACTTTCAACTGTACCAATGCAGGGGGGGTTTTCCCCTCAAAAATTGGAGGGGTGGGGTGGCATTTAAAAAGCAGGATACTTTTACGGTGGGTGGGAGAACATAGGAAATTGCTGTTTCCCTCCCCCTCCCCCTCCCCCCCCCACACACCCTGTTAACTGGATTATGGTTAATCACTTTGCTGGATTCTCCTGGTGAGTCAGTTAACAGAGGGAGTCGGCTGTGATGTGTAAATAGACCCACTGAGTTCTTCCATCAGTCTAAGCAGGTGGGCACCTGTAGGAATTCATTTTGATTTATGGAGGGGAGAACTTGCCATACAGGATGTTACGGTAATTACATATTTGAGATGCCTTGTTGCCACCCAGCTCCCTATTTTTCTTGTATGGGTGCTTTATTTCTTAGTTTCAATACTGTGACAGAAATACGATGTAGCCGTCTTGGGGGATAGATTGGATATTTTTGACACATAAATGTGATAATTTACATTGTGATGTATTCTGAAAATGGTCTAATGCTCCCATACAGGGATACAAGAAGCTTCTCATATCAAGTTTATATTACGTTTAGTTTATATTTGGTGTGCTCTGCGAACTGAAAAAAAAAATAGAGAAAATTATCCCTGCATTAAGTACACCTACTGTGTGAACACTGCTTGTGGGATTTCACTGCAGTTTTCCATTGTACTGCAGGTAGTGCTTGACCTACCACTATAACTGGGCCCAAAATTTCTGTTGCTAAACAGGATAGTTGTTAAATGAGCTTTGCCCCCATTTTATGACCTTTCGTGCCACTGTTGTTAAATGAATCACTGCAGTTATTAAGTTAGTCACACGGTTGTTAAGCAAATCTGGCTTCCCCATTGACTTTGCTTGTCAGAAAGTTGCAAAAGTGTGATCATATGACCTCCAAGGACAGCCTTGCAACTATCATAAATATGAGCCGGTTGTCAAGCATCCAAATTGTGTGATCCCATGACTCCGGGGATGCTGCATTGGTTGTAAGTGTGAAAAACAGTCATAAGTCACTTTTTTTCAGTGCCTTTGTAACTTTGGTCACTAAATGAGTGGTTGTAAGTGGGAGACTTCCTGTACTAGGCTGCTCATGAAACCAGTTCTGATCAGGAGGCTGGGCAAACAGAAATCAAACCTGCCCTTCTAGATTTGGTGTAACTGAGCTGCCTTTCACAGAAGTAATGAAGGAAGCCCTTCCAACATGCAGAAGTGATCTGCTCTATTGACTTACAATTGCTCGTTCATCCAATTAATCTCCTTTTTCCCAGAAGCAAGGTCCCACAACAGACCCAAGGTGTGCTATATACTTGCTGTGAGCAAGAAAGCAATGAATTTATCACGTGACTAAGCCTCTACAAACAGCTCTTCCTTATTGTTAGTAACAGAAGCTGTCTTACATAAACCTGTGACATCTTTTTGGCTTAACAAAAAGGGGGAAGAAGCCTTAAAAATCCTACCTAACACTATCAACTCTCTTGGCAATCTTTGTTACACCAGGAAAAAAAAACCATCAACCAAAACAGACAATTCATTTTCCCCACAAGTAAAACTTTCCACTCCAACCTTTCCTTATGCTTTAATCCAGCATGACCAACCTTGGCAACTTTAAGACTTGTGGATTTCATCTCCCATAGTTGGCTGGAAATTCCGGGAGCTGAATTCCATAGGTCTTAAAGTTGCCAAGGTTGGACATCTCTGCTTTAATTTTTCTCATCCTTAAAAAAAAATTATTTCGTTAATGTAATGTAAGAATTAGAAATGCTAAACTAACCTTGCCAATCAAGTCTCCAATCAATCAATTCTTAGCTAAGTAGAAAATAGTTGCCAGAGACTTTTTAGAGAAAAGTATTTGTTGGCTGGAACTAAACAGCCAGATTTTTCTCCACTTTCCTTCAACTCACTGTGGTCATATTGCCTATGCAAGTGGTCATAGCAGAGGTGAAATTCAGCAGGTTCTAGCAGGTTCGCTAGAACTGGTAGTAAATTTTCTAAGCAGTTGGGAGAAACAGTTGTTAGAAGAAATCTCCTTTTGTTTTTTTTCCACGTTACAGGGTTAATCCTGTAAGGAAGGCAGGAAAAAACTTTCTGGTGTTGTTTCTAGCCTAATCTTTATTGCCCTGCTTACAGAAATGGCCCATCCAGTCACATGACACCCCCAGTTATGCCACCAAGCTATGCCCACAGAACAGGTAATAAAAAAAATTGAATTCCACCACTAATCTGAAGGTATGTTTATTAGCCCTGCTCCTGCTTAGACAACCTATCTCTACCAAATTTATAAAACTCTACCCTAGCCTTTTAAGGAGGACCTCTAACAGTAGCTAATACACTTGTAGTGAGTAAGTAGGTGGTATAATACCATGAGAGTTCAGAAATATGGACATCTTACTATAAACAAGAGGAAAGAAAAGAAATGGTTAAATGCTACATACTTTGCATTTACTTATTGAAGTTCCCAGTTCATTATTCTCACCTTGGAGTAGATGTGAGCCGAGAAAGAGGAATATGAATCGTTTTAGACATCTATTGCTTCTCAACAACATAGAAATAACATAGATGACCAATGAACCAACAAAATGCATGTTCTCCTTAATTTCACAAATAATTTATGTGCTGTTGAAAATAAAGAAATTCAAAATCAATATCACCTTCAATAGCACTTTCTAATCTGTTTCCCATCAAATGTGCAAATAATGCAACATCCAGAATCCTAGGAATACTAATCTGGACAAAACTATTCCATTTTGACTAAGACTAACAATATGAAACTTTACATCTTTCTTAATTATTATCCTATTTTTGTTTCCTTCCAATTCCTTTCTTTCTGATTTCCTTGTATTGATTTTTTAGACTGTAAATTCTAAAAATTCTCCTTGGTAGAATTCTGTCTTGTATTTTTTTCTTTTCAAGGGTCCTCTCCTTTCACAAGGTTGATGTATCTGCTTTGATTTATAGTAAACTGTGGGATACAAAGATATGGTGAAGCCTTATCTCTTTCATATTGTATGCTTTTGAACAAATTAAGTTGGCTTCTCACTTTTAGTTTGTCGAAACCAAGATGATTTTTTTTCATCTCCAAGGCAAGAGAATGCCCCTGAGACTTTTGAACACAAAATACCATTGAGCACATTTTTTTGCTTCTTCCATCAAGTTATTCATTTCCGCATACACAATGCTAACATTTTTATGGAAAGTTCAAAGGGAATAGTTGAGACATCTACTTGATTTGTCGCCTGTCTATGATACTCAGTAATGCACTATCCACATTGATTGTACTGAAGTAATACTTCTACATTTGTAATGTGCTGTAAAAATTAAAACTCTCAATCCTAACTTTAAGATTAATGACATTTTAGGGATCTCCTTGGGAAAATTTGATTAACTCGGGAGCTGATTCTTGTTGTTTACAAAAAGACATCTGAAGAGAAAATGTTTTCACCCAATATTTTATCATTCGTGTTATGTATTCTATCAGTTACTTTATGTTTTTTGGAATTTTGCTAGATTTCCATGAACTATCAATATTTTGTTAAAAACAGCCCAGCTTCACATAAGTTTTATCTATCTTTGCTTTTTCACATTATTGAAACACTTATCCTTAATCTTTATACCTATGTACAAATATATTTAGAAAAATACTTTTCAACCTGATGTTGACAGTAACCTCTCTTGTATAATCTCTGGTTCTGTATCATCCTTCAATAGACTTCAATATTTCAAAATCTTGTTAAAGGTTTCTAAATGATTTTGTATATGTGTGAGTTGTTATCATTTTTCCACAGCACTCTATTTCTGTTAGCAGTTCCTTATTTCTTTGAGCATTGAATGGAAGATGTTTCTGATAAGATGTAAAAGCATAATTCACATAACTCAAGATTCCTTATGTAATCTAAGCTTGTTGGTTGTTAATCAGAATGCAAAATAAATCTCATGTTTTAGTAATCTTAGACAAACTGAGTTCTGCACGTGTAATATCTGTTTGCTTCATATCCTTCTTCATAATGAGGCCATATGGGGACGTATATATATCCAATACACATACAATTTTATGGTCAAATGTGAGTCACTGGCTTAAAATATTAGGTAGTCTTTCATATTCATCCAGTCTTGAAGTTTTAAATATACACCTATGAAGTTGTTAGTGAAAATATTTTCTGAACAAATTGGCAATGTGGAATACTAAAATTTTGAGATGATGCATACATTTTGGAAAAGCAAGAACCCCTAAAGAGGAGCAAGAGAAGAAATTTGTGGAAAAAGAGACCTCTTAGCAAAATGCATTATATGAATTCATATGGGGCCTAAAATTATGCATATGATGGTAGAATCATAGAGGTAAGACCCACTGCATTAATGGATATAGCTGAACTTCACTAAAGGATATAGTCTCCATTTTTGTTTTGATTACTATGTCTTAATAAATATTCTAGTACTAAGTTAGATAATCTTCTGCAGGGCAGCAAAGTTCTTCTGTAGAGATTGAGAAGAACCTTATAAAAAGTGTGATCCGGTAAAGTCTGATACAGCTTCAGAATCTGTCAAAGCCTACATACACTGTTACATGTCATTAAGGACATGTATTAGTGTTAAGTCCTTCACAATATTTTTGAGTCTTAATGTTACTCAAATTGAATCCTTATCCTAAAACTCAAACTTCTTTTTTAAAAAGACATTTATAATCTTTCCTAAGATTATTCACAAATAAATCTACTGCATTCTATAGTATTTGTTCTTAGGATAGTGTCCATTACAATTACATTTAATTATTGAAGCAATGAATAACTTTTGTTTCGGTACATTAATGTCTGTTCACTGGAAAAATATTCAAATAGATTCTATTATTTACAGCTAAAACTATTATTATTATGAGTTGCCCACAGATCTTAGCTCAGGTGGTGTAAATTGTTAAAACAGAGAGAAGGATCAAAAGGTGTTATTCCCTTCTGTGTATTGAGTGCATGCATGAAAAAAGCATATTTTCACATTTTCCTTTAAACTTGCTCCTTCACTGAAATTATTAATCATCTCTCTTAACAGGAAGTTATTTTAATGTATTCTTCATGTAGCAGCTAAGAATGTGAAGTTGGCTTGCATTTTTAAAAAAACATTCAGACTGGATGCAGAACCATCCTTAATATAATCTGTATGACATGGTCAAAGAAGATTATACAAATGGAATACAATGTTTTATATAGTTTGAAAGTTTGTGTTTTCTTGTAGGTGACAAAAGTAATAATTCCTTTCTTTTGTACAAATCAATCAGCTAGAAAAATGTATCTCTAAATCCTTTATCTAGGTCTAGGGAATAGTTGTTGAGCCTGGTGCTTTCAAAGCCTTATTCTTTTATTTACTTAATTAATATTCTACCTTTCTATTGCGCCTTTTAGTCACAATTCCCAGATAATTCCAGATTTGTTTCTAAATTGCAATATTTAATGTGACGGAAGGAGAAAATGATTAAAGGCTTGACTGTAATCATATCAAGGTGTATGCATTTTAATTAAAATCAAATTTACCTTATGAGTTAACCCCACTGGGGACATTGCAGCCCCAGCCATCAGTGAAAGGCTACAGAAGATATTGAGTTTGGACAATGTTTATACATTCTTGACATTTTGGAGAGAACTGACTATATTGAATGCTGTACCATAAATTTGTTACATGGAGATTGGATGCAGGCTAAAAATTGCCGGTTTACCTACAGTAAGTCATTAAGGGACTAAAGTATAAGGGCATAAGAGTTCAAACGTGGAAGTATGACTACAAAGCCCATGAACTGAGACATCTTGTATCTTATGGGCAAGTCCATACAGAGAGATAACTCAAGGCGCCAAGATTTTAACTGAGCTCCCAAAACCAATTGGAAGACTATAGACTACAGAACTGAGATCTCTATGTTCTTTTTGATATAATTACTATATTGCAATTTCTGAAAATACTTAAAAGTTTGATCATTGAGTCTGGGTAGGTTCAAAGCATAGTCATATTTTTGATATCCAACATTTCACCTGCTAAACTGACTTAAGAACTAAAAATGATTGAACCTAATGTCATCTTGGAAATACGCAAGCTGACACTGAATTCAAAATCTCATAACTTAATTTGAAATTGAAGTACCATTTAACATAGTTGTATTTATTCACCAGAATCAATTTTGCTCCCCATCAACATCACTTCTATTTTGTTTTGATGAAGCTGCAGTTTGTTATTCAGCACACAATACATTTTCCAGACACTATTTAGAGAGTGATGATCTTATTGTTATATTATCTGTTATATCCCGTTCCCTATTTTAGACATAGATAAACTAATATATTATTACAGTCTATTTTTGGTTTTAACCCACAAAAACTATAACACTGAACATTTTGAAATCCAGAATTCTTTAAAATCTTAAGCTACTTTACCAAGTCTGTATCTCTCTTTAAAAGACTTTAAAGGCTCCTTTTAAAAATCTGATAGTCTAGAATAAAGGAGTAAAATGATGAATATACTAATTCTTTGTAATATGAGAACCATATCATTTCTTAGGTGCACTACTTTTCTTTTTCCATCTTTCCTCTCTAATATTTCTTAAGGCAAAACATTGTGAGTTTTGCCACTGCTGTTCTATCAGATTCCATTGATGAGTTAGGAGAGATACTATTGAAACAAGTTCATCATACATTTTGACATTTGCATAGCACCACTGGTTGTCCCAGAATATGCAGTATTGTCTTGTTCAAATTTCAACAGTATCTACTTTAATATGGGTGGCACAGTGGTGCAAAGTTTATTGGTTGGAAAGCTAGCCGCCCAGGTTCAATACCCAAGCACCACATGACAGGGTGAACTCCTGTCTTTGCCCCACTTCCTGCCAACATAGCAGTTCAAAAGCATGCAAATATGAGTAGATAAATACATGCCACTTCTGTTGGAAGGTTACAGTGCTCCATCCTTCATGCTGGCCACGTGATTACAGAAATATCTCTGGACAGTGCTGGCTCAATAGTCTTGAAATGGAGATGAGCACCACCTCCTAGAGAAGGCAACAATAAGCAAAAAAAAATCTTCAGGGGCTCCTTTACCTTTTTTCCTACTTTAATATTGAAATCAATATAAAGGCAGTATATGATATGCATTCATTAGGTCTGTCAATGTGGATAATATTGAGAACTTTAAAATAATTTTACAAAAAAATTCTTAAAAAGACATTATTTTCTGCATTGAATAGTATAGCATAGAATAAAATTGTGGTGTCAGTCATTTTTAAACCAAGAAATAATTTTTACATGCTTTGTATAGCAATGCTTTATATCTATCTCGAATAGTGTTCCATTTACTACCACAGTTTTCATCAGTATGCATCAATTTTATTGTGTATAGTTTTATATATACAACACTATATAAGGATAAATCCTCTAATTATTTAAGCCCTGAACTCTATAACTCTGGGAGCTTTTTCAAAGCTCTATCACCTTCATAACATATTTTGGGTGAATATGTCAATTTAACCTTAGAGTACAAAAAGAAATATAGAGTGAGTGAAAGTAAATGAAACTGAGATTAAGAGAGAAAGTAAGCAAGATTAAGGCAGCTAGTAGGATGGTTTAACAAGAACAACAACAGTGATACATATTTATATCTTCCTTTTTCAAACAAATAGGAAAATAGCAAATTTATTTAGTGCTAAATAGTACCTGACAGGGTCAGTCGTACATGAAGAATGACATAGATAAGGAAGTTGTTGCCATACAAATGCAAATTTTTCATGAACTTTTAAAATTTATAAATGTAAATTTACAAATATAATTTAGGACTACAATTCCCAGCATTCATAAAATCAAAAGGTCAGTCAGGAATGGTAAATTTAGCACAGCTAGAGGCCATGGGGTTTGGAAGATTAGTTTACCCTCAAACAGTATAATCTAGCATTCGGTTATATATCCAACATGATAGATAACATCTTGCCTGAAAGATGCCTGAAAGTTGCCAAATTCTGCCCCTTAGTTTCTCCAAAGTATCCTTTCTCTGTGAAAAAGGCTTACATTTCATTCATTCTCAATTTGCTAAAGAACTTCATTTGATCGTGTTTTATGCTTTATTATATTGTACTAATATAACATAGATGTTCTAATCATTTTGTAGCTTTCCAATTTGAATCATTCATGTCTAAAAGAGGAGCTATTTCAGAAAAGTATATCATGGAATTTAAAGGATGTTTGAACAGTCAGGGAGCTACAAATTACTCAAGAAGAGCACAAAAGTAGAAAGATGTTTCTGAACAGCCATAAGAAAAGTAAATGTGTTTTATTTCAAGAAATAACGGCAATCGCAAGGTTGCTTTAGTGAAATCTGCTCTTTTTATTTACAGGATCAGTCAGAACAAGAACGAAGAACAGCCGTGACAAAACCTCTATTTATACTATATACA
>JAEANM010020358.1:0-12125 GCA_017656035.1 Myanophis thanlyinensis
TCTGACCCGGCCCCTCTGTCAAATTTTAGAAACCATTGTGGCCCGCGAGTCAAAAAGTTTGCCCACCCCTGTTCTAGTTTATAATTGTTAGCTCTAGATTGGCTAGAACTAAGGGAAGTTCAACAGCGTCTTAACCTTTAATATTACATACCTATTAAACAAAAAACTTTAGCAATGTTTATAATAATTTTCTTATTGTTTCATTTATTATACAATTTTTGAATTTTAATTCTTTTATTTCAATAAAGCAATGTAAGTTATTTTGAGTCTTGTTGGAATAGAGTGCTTTTTTATGGCTTTAAATCAGTGTTACTTCTGGTGATTGCTTGGTTGGTTGGCTAAGTGCTTGGGGTTTTTTTTTCTCCTTCCATTCAAGTATGTCTAAATTTTGGAGACTGCTTGGACTAATCCCTGCAGTTTTCTTGATGAGATTTCTATAAGTGTTGTCTCCCTCCTAGTGTTGAGAGAAAATGACTAGCCCAAGGATACTCAATTGGTTTTGAGCCTCAGATGGGACCAAGACTTACAGATTTCAAGTTTCTATCCAATGTCTTTACCACTATACTAAATTGACTTTCTAGCGAAGAAGACCATGCATGAGGATATATGGACTCATTTATATTTGCACAACACAATGATATTATTAGAAAAATCGCTTATCTATAAAAACTACTGCTTTTTAGAGTCTTTGAAATATCTCTTAAATACTTAGGGGTGGCTTGTTTCCAAGTCTAGAGTAGAATAATATATTGTGTGCAAATCCATAATAATTAAGTACTGTAGATTTAAACGTTTCTTAATGGAGTGAACTCACATAAAATTTACATTAAATTATTTTCAAGCATTTTTAACAGTACTCAATAACTTTATTATGCTACTTTGAAATTTTACAAATGGTATCTTATTAAAAGATTCTCATATTTGCCTTCTGTCTGTGACTGGATCTCTTTCCTTCTCTTATTAATCTTTTGCACAATGGGAAGTCTAATTAATAATGAAACCCACAGCTTTCAGAGAAATGAGACCATCACTTTAATGTCATTCACCTTTTGTTGCAGACAAATTGTTTATTAATCTATTGCAAATTATGCTCACGTTTTAATAAAATACTGTATTTTGGAGAAAAATTCTGTTTGATCATAGAGACCCAAAATACTATTTTGCACATAATACAAATGTGAACTTTTAAATATGGTTATTTATGCCATCTTTAATATTTTTACAAATAACTCAAGGCAGCAAACATATCTGACACACCTTCCTCCTCTTATTTTTTCATAACAAAAATCCTGTTAGGTGGGCTGGGCTAAGAGAGAGTGTTTGGCCCAAAGTCACCTTGCTGGATTTCAACTACTGTCTCCTGTTTGCTAGCCTAGTGCCTTATCCCCTTGACCAAATTGGCTCAGTTAGTAATATCAATTAATAGTAATAATGATGCATTACACATACCTCTTTATACCATATTATCCTTTGCTTCTTCTCCACACTTCTCTGCTTTTTGCCTGAAGAAAAATAAAAAATAAACTTTCACTCCACAATGATGATTAAAGAGTTATGTTGTTTAGTTATGTTGGTTAAGGCCGGGGTGTCAAACTCGCATCATCATAGCGTCATCATGTGACGATGTATCACTACTTCCCCCCCCCCCCCCTTGCTAAACCGGGCATGGGCATGGCCAGTGTGCGACACCTCTGGCCTGTGGGCTGTGAGTTTGAGACCCCTGAGCTAAGGAAAGCTTCCCTAAGATCAACAGCCACTGACAGTCATCTCTATATGATAGAAAAAGATGCTGTACAACACATTTCTAGTTATAGAATCATGCAAATTCTGATTTTGTTTTATGATTTTCTGTCAAGAAAAATATACACTTTTTATCATTTGCTAGCACCTACTTGAAAACCAATTTGGGGTAGAGGTTAAGACACTGGAAATTGGGAGAGCTTGAATTCTAGTTCCATCTTAGGCACAAAGTTTGTTAAGTGACCTTGGGCCAGCCACTTTCTCTGAGCCTTAGGAAGGAAGCAATGGTGAACCATTTCTGAAAAAAACTTAGGGATTTGTTTAGGCAGTCTCCAAAATTCAGATCCAATTGAACGGAAGAAAAAATGCCAATTACTTAGCCAACCAACCACTTGCTATTTTAATTATTTATTCATTAGAATTTTATGACAGCAAGTATATGGTATTGATTGAAGAAGTGCTAAGAAAACAACAATGGGGTTAACCTAACTTTTATTCAGGAGTTCAAAGGCATGCCTTCTTTTATTAAATTAATTGAATTATCATTTGAAGATTGAATTATTTTGTATAAGTGAGCATCATACCCCAACTTCCTGCAGTATTTCTACAATATGGTTATAAATGAAAATGGAAAACATATTTTGCTGAGATTGGAATAGAATAATTCCAACTAAAAGACACCATCTAAGCTTTCTGAATGGTTTGTGTCCTGATGTAATGAAAGAGTTTAAGGATTCTATTTGCTGTTGAAACAAAACACATTTCAAGTATTTTAGTTATAAGAAACAATACACCATAGTATGAATCTTTTGCTCTTTTGTTTTTCATACAAATACTACAAGAATAAATGAGGCTATAGGCTGTCAGCCAGCCAATTTACATAAAACCACCCAATGATATAATTTAAAAACATTTCTGAAAGAATAGAATTAAAACAAATTTAACAAGAACATTTGCCTTTCTTGCTAGAGAATCAATCTTCACTTTGTTAAATAAAACCCCTTAAGCTATAAGGAAACTAATATATTATCTACATTATTTACCTACTTTAGAACATTTGGCAGTTAAAAAATTATTAACATATTTATGCTATACCCAATGTGGTGCTTACATTTTTGCTTTATAATTACAATATATTAGCAAAAACCTGTTCTACAACCAGCAGGTAAAATATATTCAGAAAGTCACAAGAGAGCAAGAACAATCTGACTTATCCTTCATACACAGCCACATTCTTAGCGATCAACATACATATAACACAGCAGAAGTTACAGAAAACAAAAACTTAGCAGCACAGGAGGACAAGAGGCATTACAGACACTTCAGTTTTGGCATTTTGTAATGCTGTTTAGAAATTCAGCATGGTAATAAGCACAGGAAAGTATAGCAAAGCTCAAAACAATTATATGAACATGGTATTAATTTCTGCTTTTACACAGGCTCAACAGCATTAGCAACATTTTTTTGTGAAACCCAGTAGAAATTGCAACCACCCACCCACATGACCTTCAGCTTTCCTATAGTAAAGATTTAAAAAAAAAATAAAAATAAAAGCAAAAAAATGTGCCAACTTGTTTGGCAGGAATGCAACCACAAGCAATCTTCTGCATGGCCATGTGTTTAACTGCTGTTTTTTCTCAACATTCCATCACCCATAGCAGCAGAGATATAACTAGTTCCTGCCACTATGCTGGTTAGGCTAGAAAAAGGTTGAAGAAAAGCAATTCAGCCGTTAAGTCCCAAGATAACAACCAATTAAACAGAAGGCATAGCTGGAGCGTGCAACTGATGCCACTCAAAGCACTAAGTTTTTTTTTAATCCCAAAAACAAGCTTCTTGAAATGTGAATGCCTAAACACTGAAATATTTTAAATGTTATACATTTACATTACATCAAACCTAACAAATAAAACGGTATAAATATTCATAATATTTTAGTACATTGTAAACAGATTTTTTTTTAAAGTGTCTTTTCTTCATATTTGAAGCCTTTCTAATTTTCTGCTCCTACTTTTTTGCCAGGTTTTTTTCCCCTTTTCTTTTGATGCTATCCATGAACATGTAATAATGCAGTAATTGTAATTATATCCTCCTGGTCAAAGCTTCAGTCTAAGTTACAGTATGTGAAATGACATTCCATAAACAGTTAATAGGATCTGGAAAGTGTTGTTAGCTCTTGCATAATGTGTTCACATATTGCAGTCCCATCCTTTCCCTTCTGTTACAGAACCATAACGGGATTGTATTTTGGCAGACTAAAGATGCTATATTCTCCAAACTAGCAGTTCTAGTTTCTTTTATTTGTTTTTCCTAATTACAAACCTTTGCTGACATGCCTTGAAATGACTTTTTAAACAATTTCACCTTTCAGCTACTAGTCTTGACCTTATGAATCTTCATTAATGTGCTTATAGATATATTTCTATATAAGAAGACATTATAATTAAACAACAGATGCTTCATTAATTTAGGAATAAAGGCAGTGTATGTTGCTTTCCCTTTTCTTAGCATATGAATACAGTAGTTTTCACTTTGATGAATGAATTGCTGCATTTACCATTTTTATTACTAATGAACTGGACTGTTCAATAAAAATGATGTGACAAAAATATATGACATTCATTTATTTCATATTGAAGAAAATAAACCCCATCACTAAAATGGTTTTGGTGGTAATATTTTCAGAGCTTAGATGTGTCGAAGTTATTGACATTCATTTAATTAGTTTGGACCAGAACTTTTGGCTAAAACTTCATTTATTTCAGCCTGCCTCAACCTAGACCAGACTAGCAATCTGTTTCCACTTGATAGTTTAAGATAAGAATTAGGGTTCAGTATAACTACTTAGCTTGTCAAACTTGGATTCTTAAAATATATATGCTAAACTGAATAGTTTAGTTTTATATTATATCGCAAGTTTACATGTGATATTTTGTACAATACAACCACTATGAGTTACTTCATATGCTATCTTTTCTTTATATAGCAGAATCAGAGTAGCAAAGCTCATCTTGGAAATTTTATATTGTCATGCTTGTTTTATGACCTTCTAATATCTCTGACTATGGTAAACAAGTGTCTATGATTACAGAATAATATTCTCAGAACCAAATTCTGTTAAAGAAAGGTAAAGAAATTACAGTTACAAAATGTTCCCACCCAGTTTATCATAGTTTTGCTCAGAAGTTGGAACACATATTATTTGGTGTGCCATGCACCATAAAATATGATTGGAAAAAGAATGGTTGGAAATTACTGAGGGGCAAATACTAGAAGAAACATTATGGTTGTAAAGATTATACGATAAACGGCAAGATGGCTAGCAATCATGTATTTCTCTTCCTCATCTGACCTCTTTTTAATCTGAATGGATTCCCTGGCTAATGTAATAAACATATACTGTACATTCAGTTCCTCAAATGAAAACCTAGCAACAACTTGTTCTCTTACTTTCCAAAATCTAGTATCAGTTTAATGCTGTCACCAATGAATTGGAAAATCCTGCACTATATACTGTAGCAATGTGAGATCACAGTTACATGCTTATTCTCCATCTTATCTCTCATTTAATTAGTGACAGTTCCACATCTTGTGGCAATGAATTCTATAAATAAATAAAATGAAGTACCATTGAAATTGTTGTTTATTGTAAAAAGTAATTGTGTTTTTTTTTCCAGAGTCTGGTTTAAGAAACATAAGCCTTAATAAGACTCAAGTAGTCGAAATTGCATTCATGTTGTATCCCCCTGTTGGTCTCAAATTGATAACAGCAGCTGCTCCTCGGTCAACCTGGGTGAAACCAATTGTTGATGGAGAAGATTCTTACATATATCTTGGTAAACATTTTTAAATGGATTCCTTTTGTAGGAGTGTTACTAACTCAATTTTCTACAATTGTCAATAATCATCATAAATCTGTTATTTACTTTTGTAAATGGAAATGGAGCATTTGATACACTCTACTTAGATCTCTGGGGTGCCACACCACCAACCTTTAGACTAACCCTGGTTTTGCTAAATTGTCCTCACTAGCTGAATATCTCAAATGTTTTCAGTGTCGTAAATAAATATACTTGCATGTTTAAATCTTGCAGAGAGCATCTTAAGCCAATAATTGCTCTGGCTGAGCCAATACGCAGGTTACTTTTCATATTAATTTAAAATTTTAGCAGTTACCAAGAAAATAATCAGATGCAGAGTGTTCTAGTTTCCATAAAGTACTCACTGGAATCCTTGTGATGAAATTTTAACCTACTGTCTAATTAATACTATTAATCAGTGCTCTTAAATGTTGGAATAGCTATTTCCAGTATGGACTATATAAAGGAAAATCTGACAGCTAGTTGAATAAACAAGCTAATCATGTTTTTTTGTTTCAAACTTGGACAATCACTGAGTTAATTTCCCCCAGAGCTTTTACTTCTTTGTGAATTAATCATAGTTTCACATTCATAAAAATAAAAATATATTTTATGTAGCACATCCATATCTATATGATCTGAATACATGTTGTGATTCTATTCTTTTTGTGAGAGGGTGCAGAATCATTCATCTGCTCTGAAAATGGTTGCAAGGGATAAATTTAGTTTTAAAGTGATTAACAAATACTCTGAAAAGCATAAAATTGTTAGGACTACAAAGCAAATATCCTGAAGGTGTCATTTTGGAAGATATGTTGAGGGTATTGAATAATAGTAAGGACAGTTGGTATTGCATGCTTGTTAATTGTATCCAAAGATTTTCCACTTAGTTTTTGTACGTGAAATTTATCCAATGGATAACTAAATGCTTATAAAAAAAGACTGAAATGGGGTGTGTGTACAATTCAAAATATAAACAAGAGAGAGAAAATGGATTTCCCAAATATGTCAGTCAAGAATTTTTTTAAAAAATGCAGCTGTACTACCTACACAACATTGCATCAACATTGCATGATTGAAAGAGACCTATCTGCCCTAAGAGATGGAGAAAAAAAACAGCATCTAAAGGTCAGATATTTCAGATATATCAATTCAGACTTTGCAGAAATAGGTATTTAATGATGTGAAATATCTACATATTCATAAGCAATAATTTAATCATTGTAGATATGGAAAATAAATTTCCATTGGAAATTTTAATGTATATCATCTGAGAGTTTTTATGAAAGTTTTATGTAGCACAAAAACTTTGGATGAAGTTAAACTCAAACTCTGATTAGCAAACTTGATAGCAATTTCAGATAGGTAGTTATGTTTTCCTTACTTTATGTAACTCTGTCCAGACTTACCTGCTATAAAACTTTTTATTTCATTTTGTATCTATTTTCATGCATAAGAATGATGTAAAATTCTTTGAGATCTCATGTCAACATGGTATGTTTCTAAGATATTCTCTCTTTCTGACCCACTCATGCTTATGTCCAGATTGTAATATTCACAATAAAGACACAAACTTTGCAAATGTTTGCAGGAGAAACAGAAGGAAAAAGAAGATTAATTACATAACCATTCAATTACTTTTCCCTTAATTTTCTTATCCTTTGATTCTGCAGTTAAATTAAAAAAAAACCCTAAACCGAAAAGTTGACTTGTATGGAGACAGGATTTGAAAGAAATAGAAAAATAAGTATTATTTTAGACTTTGGCTTGCTAAAGTTTTCAGCTTACTATGTTATTAAGTTGATGAATGAAATTGCACCATAATTAGTTATCAGTTCAGAAAGACTTTGGATCTGCAGCTCATCATCCAGAAAGTTACTTGTTCTATTCCAGCATTACGTCTTAGTCCAAATTTCAACAGATCTGAAAAACAGATGCTTAGATTCAGGCAACAATTTATCTACAGTACTATTTCTTCAAATGCAATGCACTGAGTAGCTTCTGTCTCCCCCCCCCCCCGCCTTCCTCATTGTTGGTGAGATGGTGCCAGGAGTAGTATTATTGCATTCACTTTTCTGTTTCATTCAGAAATCAGAGGCCTTTGTTGCTCTTCATCTACTCATAAATTTGGCCTAATGAACAGCACTTTTTGTGAATAATAAGGTCTGGAAGCTAATCATAGAGTTTCCAGTCTATGTGATTATATGCAGTATCTTTTTCAGCAACAATGGCTCTTAAAGTAGTTGATAGAAGGATCGCAGCAGTCGCATTTAAGTTGCATTTAATCTGTTTGTTTTTAAAGCACTGTAAATTTTCTTATTTTCAATCTTTGTAAAGATAGCCTTGAGATTTTAAAAATATGTTCTAAAGTAAATATCAAAATATCAAACACATTACAGGCTTCTATTTTTCTGTCCACCTTTACTCTGCATTGCCTTGGACTGACTGATACAGAAATCTTGAAGTGCTATTAAAAGATGAGAAGGAAGATTACGATAGCATGTGTAGAGTGGGACATGAAAACAGACTGTCACAAAAAAATTTAATCTACCGAATTGCAAAAAGCACAGCCGCTTTATTCACTTTCACTAAGATACCAACAGAAAATGGACTACTGATTTTCTATTATTCTGTGATAAGAAATCACATAATATATTTCTTGCAAGTGAGCTGATAACCTGATCAGTTGATCTGTGAAGATCAACAAGTTAATTCACAACAGTTAATGACAGGAAATTACAGTGATAGGAAAGAGTCTATATGTAAAGAAAGGAAGAAAATGTCTATACACCTTCCAAGTCAGCGGTTTCTATAAATGTTAGGACTTTCATGGCTTATAGGCTGAGAATCAGCTGACTTTATAATAACTATGCATAAGGCAGCATTGCAAATGTTGAAGAGATGTGTCAAGCAGAAGTGGGATTGCTTATGCCTGTATGTTTTAACATTATGTTTGTTTTTAATAGGTATCTCTAGGCTTCACTATTACAATGATAATAGTCAGAAGCTGCTATCTATTGCCTGCTTTGTTCCAGGCTCAAATATTTGTTTAATGACATGATGGTTTCTAGGGGTCCTAAGTCTCCAGCAGTTGGCTAACTAAATATGCTCTCTGGATTTCCCAGTGCATTAAAAAAAAATCTGATTTTTTTTTACGATATAAAGCTCCTGAAAATTGTGTCATTTTTTGTAACAAGATGGAATGCCTCATAACACAGCATTATGTTATGTGTTAGGGAGGCAAGCAACCTCTTAGTGGCTACAAGATACTGAAAAGAACAGAGCTGAAGCTGTATGGGGTTTCTGTCATGACTCAAGAAAGCCTTTGATCATTTAAAATAAACTCACAATTAGCATCCTAAAAACTAGAGTGTTTTTAATGGTATTCTATAAAGCTTGTTGACATGCCAGATTAAGTATCTGGGATACTCGAAGGTAAAATACATTACTTTCATGATGGATAAGTGTTTTAGGCCATGTTAAACCCCACAGTGTTAAATTCAAACAAAGTTGGTTAATTTGTGAATTTGTGCCTGCTTTGATTATGAATTATATAACATACACAAAATTCTTCTAAATGAAGGCCTATACAGTATTTTCCTCTATTATAAGTACAGTGGAACCTCAGGTCAGGACTGTAATCCATTCCAGGACTTTGCTCGCAACCCAATTTGGTCATGACTGGAAGCGAGACGGACTGCGCATGTGCAAAATAAAAAAAATGGTGTGGCAGGGAAAATTGCCACGGTAGGGAAAATTGCTGCGGCTGTTTGTTCAGTATCTGAACATGTTCATGAGCAGATGTGAACATTTTGAGGATATTTTGGTCGGCATCCAATGTGGTTGTCATCAGAAGCTTTTGTGAACCAAGGTTCCACTGTAACAGTTTTGGAAAGAGTTTCTTGTCAGTAACTCAAATGTTTCTACTAGTTGACCCCTGTTGTGATACTGGTAGGTTTGAATCAGAAAGTGCTCTTTGAAATTTTTACTATGTTACCATTTGAGATATTTAATATTATATCTTTCTTTGTGTGGAGTCAAAAATAGCAAACATATGGCTCTCCAGATGTTGCAGATCACCTTGCTCGTTGGAGTTGCTAGTAGTTGAGTAACTTATGGAGAGTCATAGGATTCCCCATCTTTTGGACAGAGAGAACAAACTGTCTAGCAGTAACCTAGATCTCGATAGACAACTTCAGGAGAGGTATTAGATTAGAATGGGTTGTTAGCCACATTATTTCTGCTTGACATAACCTTGCTTCCCTGCATTTTTTTTCTTTACAAGTATTGATTATATGCTGGCATTTTAATTATAAAGCACCCAGAGTCAGGCAGTTTATAAATAAAATAAAATAATAAAAACATCTCAGTTTCATGATCTGTGGATGCTATGCTTCTGTCTCTTGAGCAGTGTTACTGTTTATTATTTTCTCAGTATATTGTATGTCAGGATTTAGCTTTCTGAATTTTAATCTTGTTCCTATAATGCTTGCCAGTTCTGATTACTGCAATCAGAGGCAAAAAAAAAAAAAAAATGGGTTGGAAGGGTTAGAGTACAAATCTAAACCCCTGGGCTCTGGTCCATCAGATTTTGGCACAAGTTGAATAGTCAAGCTACTTGTGCTTCAGATAAATTCTAGTGGATAAGTACCTACAGTATTTCAAGAATCAAGTAATTTGCCTGATATTTTCTAAAACACTATACTCATTTTTCAACTGGAAATGTTTTGCATTTGTCTCACATTTCTAGCCTCATTCCCCTAAACGTATACATGTTTTAAATGTTGAAACAAGCTTGTACAATAAACTCAGATGTAGTAATTTCTCTAATTCATATTTATTTACAAACATTGATTTATATATAATATTACCTGATGAAGCATGTCTTTTTGGAGGAAAATGTCAATTGTAAGTGTATTAAATTAGATGTACTAATTTCTTCAGCAAAAAGAAATGAGAGTATGGCACTTTGTTTTTAACACATGCTATTAAGTATATTTCCTTTTGGGATCTCTGTGTATTTTGCTCAAGACTAAATCTCCTCAAAGATAGTTATTGATGAATTTTGTCCCATAAATTGCTATGACAACCCCATAGTCTCTCTCAGTACTATTTTACTCTACTGAATGACATTGATCTAATGGTTGCTATATTTGTTTCCCAGATTCAAACAGTCTGATTTGCATTGTGTGTAAAAACTGAAGTCTTCTGTAAATCAAGCACCTTGACCACGTAGTCTCACACTATACTTGGCAAAGTATTTTGCTGGGCAGTAGCATGGAAGCATTGCCTTGTTGTGGGAGTGCAAAACCAAATTAGAGCTTAAACAAAGTAGCAATAGCAATAGCACTTAGACTTATATACCGCTTCACAGAACTTTACAGCCCTTTCTAAGTGGTTTACAGACTCAGCATATTGCCCCCAACTTCAAATCAAAGTGCAAAGCAATTAAAATGTCCAGTTATCAGAGAAAGATACATCTTTTTAAAGGTCGTTTTATTTATTTATTTTAAAAAATTATATGGCTGTCCATTTTAAACAACCAGCAGAGATATGAAAGCATTGAGCTCAGGGCAAAACTGTTGTTTCCAAATGACAAACTGGCTGCCGGTGGTTGCATAGTTATCACTTACGACAGGCAAGCTGAGTTGAGTGCCTTTAATCAGGCACTCAATATATTCTTGAGCTTGGAGGACCTAAGGGATTCCATCATCTGACTCATCCTGCACATTTTCTGGATCATTGCTAGGAGACGTGCTAGATTGATGCCCTTGATATCTTGATACCTTGCTATCTTGAGGATACTATTTGTCTGGAGCAGACTCCTTTGCATTCTTACTTGGGAGACACTATGAAACACGAAGGATTGTTTCTTGGGAGTGATATTCATCCGAATATAAAACTAGTTCAATCTTGCTGAAGTTTCGGGGTGAGTTTTCATCAATATGCAGATGATACTCAGCTGTATATTTCCACCCCGAACCACCCCAACGAAGTCGTCGAAGTGATGGGCCATTGCCTGGAGGCCGTGCGGAATTGGATGGGTTTGAACAGGCTCCAGCTCAACCCTACCAAGACTGAGTGGCTGTGGTTTCCTGTGCCCAGATTCAGCCAGCTGGAGTTATCGCTGGCCGTGGGGGGGAAATTCTGTCTCCCACGGAAAGGGCTCACAACTTGAGGATCCTCCTGGATGTACGGCTGTCATTAGAAGATCATATTGCAGCCGTCTCCAAGGGGGCCTTCTATCAGGTCTGTCGGATCGCCCAGTTGCGCCCCTTTCTGGATTGGGGCACTTTTCACACAGTCACTTCTGCCCTTGTGACCTCCTGTCTCGACTATGCCAATACTCTCTACATGGGGCTCACCTTGAAGAGCATCCGGAGGCTGCAGCTGGTTCAGAATGCAGCCGTGCGGGTATTTATGGAGTCCCTAGGAACTCCCACGTAAAACCTCTCCTGCGCGAGCTGCACTGGCTACCTGTGGCCTTCCGGGTGCAATTCAAGGTGTTGGTTATCACCTTCAAAG
>JAEANM010020359.1:0-12125 GCA_017656035.1 Myanophis thanlyinensis
AGTGCCGAAGGCTGTCCTGATATTGTGTTTGTGGAGAATTTTGCTGATTTTGTCTGTGGTGCCTTTGATATAGGGGAAGAGTGCAAGCATATATATATATAGTATATTCCAGATTCATCATGCTGGAATTAAATAGGAGACTCTTGGCATCATATGGCTGGAGATGGACTTTCTAATGTCTCAATTGTGTTATTTTTTATTATGGTTGGTTGCATAGCCAGTCAGATATTTAGGCTTTTTATTGGTCAAACAATCAGCCACATATTTGGATTGGGTTTGGCATTTTATCTACCTATTGAGTACCTAGAATAGGCAGATGTCTTTGATAGTATATGCTGTTGCAGGATGTAAGATCTATCATCTTGATAGTGTTCAAGGTAGTTTAATGGAGAAGCTTTTTGAGACAGAGAGAGATCATGATTGGTCCTAACGTGACTCAATGGTCAAGCTCTTTGGTTCAAATATGACATCTTTATCATCACACTGTACTGTTTTTGAGTCCCACTAATGATAGTCTTGCAATAACAATTTCTCATAAAGACATGATTGAGTGCCACTTCCACAGTTATTGCCAAGATTTTCATCACAAACCAGTAAGCTGTTGCATGAAGGATGGTAACAGTAATAGAAGCAGTTGTTACTTTCTTAAAAAGCCCATGCATCTTTCAAAATAGTTATCCCTGTATACCAGTTTTCTGCATTATATCTTCCACAATGGTCAATATTCTCTTCTCTTTTTTGCTTGGGAAATAAAGAGAAAACATAAAGTCCCTTAGACACTACAGCATTCCTGTAAACTTACTTCAGAAATTCAGAAAAAAAAACATTGACTGAATTTAATACCTGGATTCCAAGTTCTAATGGGGTCAGTTTAGCTAGAACAAAATGCAAATAATAGATATTCTAACTACCATTTAATTGCTTGTTTATATTATAGTGCTAG
Source organism: Myanophis thanlyinensis (assembly GCA_017656035.1). Classification (NCBI taxonomy): domain Eukaryota; kingdom Metazoa; phylum Chordata; class Lepidosauria; order Squamata; family Homalopsidae; genus Myanophis; species Myanophis thanlyinensis. The sequence continues at coordinate 944 of JAEANM010020359.1, forward strand.
ACTACTTCACAGCTTTTAAAATTATAATTTTATTGATTATATCCTGATCCACATAATTTGTCCTTAATCGATTCTATGTCTTTCACATTTTTTAAATTCATACCATGTCTTATTTTATCCTATTCTTTTATCCCTCATTTATAAACTACCTCTTCCTAAACCAGTAGATTTTTTGTGTGATATCAAAACTGTCAGTCTGACAAAAGCTATCTTGTGCCATCATGATGCAAGCTCCTCTCCTTCTGTTGTGTTATCATTTCACATACATGTCCCAAAGGATCAGAGCTTGGGATGAGTTTGCATGATGATGTGAGGCTATCAAACAAATGCTGTCCTTGTATCTTTCATCTCATGACACATAACTTGCAGCATCTTCATGAATAAGTCATCATGCTTAATTGGTTACTTATCTTCCACCCTCATTTTAAGGATATTTATTATTTTCACAAATAACTCAACACATCCAATTACACCTTCCTCCTTCTATTTTCCGTAAAACAACAAACCTGTAAGGTAGGTTGGACTGAGAGAGAGTGAGTGGCCAAAGTCATCCAGCTGGTTTCATAGCTAAGGCAGTTTGAACTCATAGCCTTCCACTTTCTAGCCTGGTGTCTTAATCACTAGACCAAAGTGGTTCTAATTACTTACATTGGGGTAATATTTCCTGACAGTCCTAGAGACTATCCAATAATTTTACTGCCCATAGCTTCTTAAATTTTCCTTTACAAATTTTTTCCTTTATGAAAATGTGTGAATTAACCAGTGGTGGAATCCAACCAGTTTTGCTACTGGTTCAGTGCACGCGCGTGCATCAACCGCGGCTTCTAAAATGCTTGTTTTTCCTTATCGGAGGCAGCCCTGGTGATTAGGAAGGCTGTGGAGGCATACAAAACATTCTGCATGATTCAGGTGAGTAAAAAAAAAGAAAAAAGGAAATATAGGACAGGAAAGGGCAGGAGTGGGTAGGCAGGGCCAAACTTCAACGCTACTATCTGTTTGGTAACGGTAGAACTGGTGCATCCAGGCTGAATTTCACCACTGAAATTAACCATGATCTCCATTGTTAGTTTGCTTTAGCAAATTCCATTTCCTTGTCAATCTCTTTTTATTCAACTCCAATTTAGAAATGGTTCTTTTGACATCCTTATTTCCATGGAATTTATTTATTTATTTATTTAATTTAATTTAATTTATATACTGCCCTCTCTCCCTAGGGACTCAGGGTATCATCTCTTAAAAACAACTGCAGTGTCATGCACAGTTGAAAAAGCATTATAATATGATCAAAAATGCTGTTTTTAAAGAAGGAAATGATTTGTGAACATGCTGAAACAAATATTAATTTCCTTAGATTTAATAACTAATAAACCCCTGAATCATTGCATTAAAAAAAAAAACCTATCATATATTCTTGCAATATTTTAAAACAACATTTTTTTTTGCAGGAAAACGCACCATACTCCTTTACCTTCACAGATAGAACAGACAAGCAGATATATGAAACAGAAGCATTCAGAAAGAATATAGAGCATTTAGCAGGCTTTTAAAGCGAAAATGAAATTTGTTTTATTGAAGTTTCCATTAGAATGTCACCATGTTTGTTTCTTGGTTTGTTATAATGTTATACCATATATAGCCTATTTCTTCCTGATTAAAAAGAATTCATGCTGGTTATGTGACAATAAAAAAAAATTAAGTACCTGCAGGCATAAATAGAAATCCCTCCCAAACCCTGAGATTTCATTTCCTCTCATCCCTACAAATTCATTTCTACTTTAGCAAATACTGAACTAGCTTTTATATATAAGCTAGAAGCTGTATTTCAAAAGAAAGTGATAAATCAGCCAGCTACAAATTTTCTGTGGTTCTCTCAAGACATCAAAAATTATGGATTTCTCAGACATGAGAATTGATTTAAAATATTATTATACAAGCCATCCATGGAACTGTATGTTTCTTGAAAAAAGTAGTTTGTTTTAAAGCCAAAATTCTTGATTTATACCTATTGACAAACTCAGAATCTGGGAAGAATAAATTGAATTCAGACTAACTCATGAGGTGGGGCGGTGGGGAATGAAGGATATAAGAACACTTTGGTCTACTTCTTTTGTGTTTGTTTGGAGGTGCTTCCTATTTTCCATTAAGCAAATAAAGTGATATGATTTTCTCTTATTGTAAAAATTATAATTTTCAAAAGTAAGCTGCATTCTCCTTTATTTTCAGTAAGATATGGTGGTGCCAGATTTTGTTATAATATTGATTTGGAAGCAAACCCTCTTTGAATTATTATATGTTAAGCTAAATCCTCTATCAAGTTTATGTTGGTTTATAATGTTCCTTCTCATCCTCTGTTCATGTTTAGTTCACTTTCTATCATCCCCTACCGTTCACCCACATGACCCAAATTTTGTTTTTCCATGGAGAGAAGGAAACACAAAATAAAAGTGGTTGTTGTTAGTCGTGAAGTCGTGCCCAACCCATCGCGACCCCATGGACAACGTTCTTTTAGGCCTTCCTGTCCTCTACCACCCCCTGGAGTCCATTTAAGCTCACACTGACTGATTCAGTGACTCCATCCAGCCACCTCATTCTCTGCTGTCCCTTTCTTCTTTTGCCCTCAATCGTTCCCAGCATTAGGCTCTTCTCTAGTGAGACCTTCCTTCATATTAGGTGGCCAAAGTATTTGAGTTTCATCTTCAGGATCTGGCCTTCTAAAGAGCAGTCAGGGTTGATCTCCTCTACAACTGACTTGTTTGTTCGCCTTGCAGTTCAAGTGACTCACAGGAGTCTTCTCCAGCACCATAGTTCAAAGGCCTCAATTCTTTGGCACTCAGCCTTCCTTATGGCCCAACTTTCACAGCCATGCATTGCAATTGGGAACACCATAGCCTTGACTATACACACAAAGAAAAGTTAGAAATGATATAATACCAAAAAGGCAATATTCAATTTGGGTATGTGTGTATGTTTTAAAAGCATCTTAATTAAGGTGGTTTCTTAAATCTACCAGCCAACTTTGTGAAGATTATAATAATTGATCACAGTGGGGATTTTCTCATTTAACATGGTGAATATGTTGTACAAGTAGTCCTTAACTTACAACAATTCATTTAGTGACCATTCAAAAGTTACAACACTACTGGAAAAAGTGTCATGACTATTTTTCACACATAAGACCATTGAAGCATCCCTGTGGTCATGTGATCAGAATGTATACATTTTGTAATCAATTCATATTTATGACAGCTGTAATATCCCGGGGTCATGTGATCCTCTTTTGTGACTTTCTGACAAGCAAAATAAATGGGAAATCCAGATTCACTTAACTGCCATCTTACTAACTTAACACCTCCAATGATTCACTTAACATCTATGGCAAGAAAGGTCATAAAAGGGAAGCAAAACTCACTTACAAATGTCTCACTTAGCAACATATATTTTGGGCTGAATTGTGGTCGTATGTCCTATACTAGACTTGAGATCTATGACTTGTTCCATGTAAATTTGATGTGATAATATATGGCTTCACAGTTGACAAATTCAGCCATAGTTTAGGGACATTTAGGGAAATATTGTAGGAACAATTCTTAGTAGACTTGTCCACAACAATGCAGGTAGAAAAAAGATAGCGACCCTAAGTGTTTTGTATTCTACATTCAATTCTTTATTTTTTAGATTCTCTGCAATCCCTTTGTCTCAATCTGTTTTTTTTCTCCCCAAACACCTTGTACTTTGTGGTTCCTCCAGGTATCAGTTTTTCTCACCCCTGCCTGATAATCTGAGGCCACTCAAAGAAAGAAAAACTTAATGATGAAATATCTTGAAATGGAAAACAGGGTAGATGCTTTTGTTGTTGTTTTTGCAAGGGCAACAAATCTGGACTAGGCCTTTTCCTGCTTCTACATATCCATCCTTAAGTTAGCACAATATCACAGCACATTTTTCCAAACTTATTCTGCCTCTTTGCAGTCAGGATTCCATTAAGTGGCAAGGAATTCAGAAACATGCAAAATCCATTAATGCAGGGCCTTTTAAAGTGGAGTCATTTGGGCAGGTAATGGAAATAATGAACAATGTATAATTGTTTGTAGGTCAAGGATTGAGTTTGGGGCCATCACTACAGAGACACTTGATTCTGTTTTTTTTTTTTTTGTGTGTGTGTGTGTGTGTGTGATGATTTTTACATTATTTAAGATAAAGGAAGGGAATAATTGAGAAAAAATTGAGAACCATTGCATTAAAATGAGTGATTTTGAGAAATGAAGAAGTCAAATATTTATCAAATAAACACAAATGTATTTCCTAAATTTATTTGCCATGGCAAGATGGGCAGCAAACAAATTTAATAAATAAATTAAAGAAATAAATATTACATTATATGCATGTGTATGGAAAGGCAAGCATGATGGAAACAGAGGGTGCTAGATGTCAGCTAGAAATGTCTATAAATTCTGTTTCACCATCAAACTATAAAACTATTCAATGGTTGTCAACAGTTTGCAACGTTGACCATTTCTGAAATAAAACAAATAGTTCTAATTGTGTTATTCAAGTTTTTGGAGAGCTGTACCTAATTTGTGCCTACTTGGAAGTTTGACAAAACCTGTATTTCACCTCCTCCTCTTTTACCACTTCGGGTTATCTCTGTTACCTTCATAAGTATGCACTTTGTACCTGAGATAGGGAGATCATCTGAATTCAGCATCAGAAAGAAGGATATTTATTTCAATAAATGTGCAAATTTTGCACACAACAATGGTATCATTTCTATTTCAGAAGGTCATTGAGAGCTGACACAGTAGTTGAGTAGTCTAATGCCCAGCAAGATGTAAATTTCAGATTCCCTCTAAGACCCTATTATTTCAGATTTATATTTATTACAAATATACCTGTTTATTTACAGTTATGTAATATTCCCTTGGGAACAAATTGAAAACTATTAATTTATCAGTGTCCTGACTATTCAGGAACTGAATTTAGTGAATGAACCAGACTTAAAATAAACATAGTTTTTTAAAAAGACTGACTTGAGCAAATGTTGTTAGCTTTATACGTCTAAGTTGATGACTATGTACCTTAAAATAGCAATGCTACTTTGGGTAGTAGAGATGATAAAAAATGGACTACAAAGCTGCAAGATGTAGTGGAACAAAATGAGAACAGTGAGAGAAAAAATTGAAAGTACGATAATATTTTTTTGCAGAGTCTTTGATGCTATCTGTACTTATATTCACTTTTTTTACTAGAGTAAAAAGCAAAAGATGTATAGCTGTGAATGTGATTCTGGAACAATTTAATCATGTATACTTTTAATAAGTTTATCTATCCCCTTGGTAAGCAGTTAAAATATTCTTGGATAATCTAGATGAGGGTGTTTTTTTTTTTGGGGGGGGAGAGGGTAATTTGAAAAACAGTTTGATTTGTTACTTGGAATCAGGACCAATTAATCCAATGGGATTTATTAGTTAACATGCATGTTAAGTAATACATAACATACATACATACATACATACATGCATACATACATTGGGAGACACTCAGAGTTGGTTAGAACATAAGCAGGTATATAAATGTTTTAAATAACTAAAATGCATTAATAGAAGTATGGCAGTGATCTTCTCTCTCCATTTCATAGGGGTTTTTTTCTGTTTGTATCTCAAATATACAGGGAATCTTTCAGAAATTTGTGGCATAGGGATATTGTTGGGAAAATATTATTGGATGAAGGCTTGCTTTTTTCAGTAATAGGCAGAGAAAAGAGCCCTATTTAGTATATTTAAAATATCTTAGAATTTTGCTTATACATCCCAGTGACACTTTTCTACCTAAGCCAAAAGGAATGTATTCAGTAAGCAACCCATTTTTGTTATTTAAGAATCAAACTGCTCCTTGAAGTTGTCCTACCTCACTAAATGACTGGAATTTATGGAGGCATCATGCTGGAGGTGGTAGTGTCTGAATAATTGGATTTATTGTGATTTGTAGACAATGGTTATTAATGAAATGGATGATAACCAGTGCAAAATGATGGTAGCATATAGTAGCCTGAGGAAGTTGAAATGTCAAATCACTACAGATGTTTAAATGTTAGGGGCAATTCACCCAGTACCAGACTGATTCAGCAGCTTCATTTATTTCAGGTTTATCTGCAATTAAATCTAGGCATATATGTACACTTATCCTTCATCAAAAGCAAGTTAATAAATTTTTGGGGTTCAAGGCTGATATAAATAATACCTACTAATTAGTATTCCTGTCATGAAAATTATTTGAAAGATAGCTTCATTGACTTTCACTTAAGGGCTGATGAAGATAGAAAGTAACAGATGAGCATCTGGAAGGCTAATTGTAGTAAAACTCAAACTAATTGTGTTGTACATGTGTTGAGTCTATCAATTCATAAGTCCCATTAACTGTTCTTTTTCCCTATAGATACCCCAAATCAGTTATGCTTCAACTGCACCAGAGTTAAGTGATGACCGGCGCTACGATTTCTTCTCACGGGTTGTTCCTCCAGATTCCTTCCAAGCACAGGCAATGGTGGACATTGTGAGAGCTTTGGGATGGAACTATGTTTCCACCTTGGCTTCTGAAGGCAGCTATGGTGAAAAAGGCATGGAATCTTTTATACAAATTTCCAGAGACTCAGGTAGGTGAGGAATCATCCTGCATGTAATATAATATTGTGTAAAACTATAATCATAATATTTTATAAATACCTCTGGACAAAAGTTGTGTATGTGTGTATGTGTGTTTCAGAATATTTGTTTAAAACAGTTCTGTATTTTATCATTTTGTTTCAAAGGACCTTCCAGCTGTTCTTGACTTTTTTAGAATTTTCAGATACAAGCATTTAGGGGTCAGAGGAATAACTGGCAGTAATACTCTGTTAGGAAAAGAAAGAACACTGAAATTATATCAAATTTCTGATTCCCCACTGTTAGAAATCTTATATTTTGGAAGAACACTATTGAGTCCTTATTTTTTCAAGTCAGGAGTACTTCTGAAGCTGACAAACTTCAGATAGTTGCAGTATATTTTTCAGGTAGCTTCACACTTTTTTAATTGGATGGGCTGTCTTAAGAAGGAAATCTCTTGTTTTTGGATAGAGGGATCAATGTTATTACCTCTGAAATAGTATTGAAATAACCATGAGATTTGTATTCAAGGGCTGCAGTGATGTTTATGAAGATACTGTCTCACTACTCCAACAATTTCAAATAAATCAATGATTTTTAAATGTTTGTGTATTGGCCTTCTTTTGCCCCTTAAGGAGTATGCTAAGGAACTTCTACATTTAATTAAAATGCTCAAACAAGATTTTGTAGCACATTCTGGCATTAGTATACACTCTTTTGCTGATGCGTAGTATAATCTACATCGGTAAAGCTCTATTCCATCTAGGTTATCTCATGTTGTGAAGAATCTCACTGATAAGTCCCTGACAAATTTCAAAACAATCCCAGAATACCTGGGGACATAGCTTGAAAGCCATTAATATAAAAATATGCAGTCTGTTTCTCTACAATAGAATATGTCAGCTATTTAATGCTTGTGAAAGAAATGATTTCTCACCATTCTGGAACATCTGAAGTTACTGGAAAGCTAATCTTTTGTTAGTTCAAATTCTTAAAGTATTTGATAGATTAATAAATAATAACACATAAAAACAAGTTAATTAAGTAAAGGGTTTTTGCTGTGATTGTTTATTATTGCCTTACTAGCTTGAGAAAACAATATGCTACATTTAGATTAAAGCATTCATTGTATCCATTGTGTACCAATCATTGGGAACAATAATAATGACAACAGCTGAAATAAAAAGAAAACATTCACAGAAAATAATCCAAAGTTGACATTGTTCACTAAAATGGGGAAATATATACAAAACACATTCATTGTATTATTCAGGGTGTTTTGTATCACATGTGAGATCACAATAATTTAGTGGGGGAAAAGTCAATTCCAATATTCTTCTCTAATTTTGCTGGTTTCTTGATTACAAGGAGAACAAATAGAACTACATCAAGTGCAAGAAACATCATACAATGTTGTGTTTATTTGGCATTGGAACAAATACCTTAGTGGTATTTATTTAGGGTGACCATATTTGATAGCCAAAAAAGAGGATGGGGGTGTGTGGGTGGTGGCGGGGGGCGTGGGTGGCAGTGGGGGGGCGTGGGTGGCGGTGGTGGTGGCGGCAGCGGCAGCGGGGGGTGGCGGCGGGGGGTGTTGGCTTCCCTTCGCCAGAAATCGACCGCAAATCCAGACTCGGCTGAGAAGCAAGAAGCTTGTTCCGGGACCTCTTGCTGGAGCCTCTCGCTTTTCCCCATTCTCCCAGACATGACATCGCCACTTTTACGTCCAGTCCGGGGCATCCGGGTAAATTTATAAAATTTATAAAACCCACCTGGATGCCGCAGACAGGACGTAAAAAGAGGACATGTCCGGGCAAAAGAGGACGGTTGGTCACCCTAATTTATTCAATAGTAGTCTAGTTGGGAAGCCATTCACTTGCCTAAACTGGAAAACAGGGCATACCCAATTTAGTGAAACCCGGGTTCTTTGAAAGTGATTGATGGAACATAAGATAGGAATGATTGAGAACCATTGTGACTGAATCATATATTACTTTATTAAATACATTATTCTCCACACCAGAGATAGGGAACTTGTAGTCTTCCAATGTCACCAAAATGCAATTGTCATGATTGAAAGAAATATATATGTGGATTTTATATTCTTCTTTTATTGTACAAGTAATACAGTAGTTCTTTTAGTATAGCCACAACTATAAGATGGAACGCTGGGGAGTTAAAGTTAGATTGTAGTTAGCTCGGAGACTCTTATCTTTTTACATTCTTTCTCACCAGAAGCAAGGACAAGTTGCTTGCACCTGCTGGGGTGGGCTGGGAAGATGAACTTTGGATGCCACCTGAAGTGGATTGGGGCAGAGGATGCCATGTGATGAATTAGGGGAAGGAACTTTCATTTTACATGGGTGGAGAAAACACGGGCATTTCAGATTCGGGTTTTGTCCAGACGTACCAATACAATGTCTTCAATAAAATCTCATTCTAAGGACTTTTGCTACTTTTGAGTTTTTATTAAGCATTGCTCATCACTAGATTAGTTGTTCTGAAAAATTCAGAAGGCCACATGTTTTCTACTCATAATTGAAATCCTTTGAAATAAATGATGTTAACTAATTTCTTTGGCTAAAGATTTTGTGCTAAAGTGAATTAGATTAAGTAAATATATAGTATTAGATTACAAATTTATACTGAATATTTATCAGGTATATTTGCTATCCAATGAGATTTTTTAATCTAAAACAGTTCATGTGAAGAATGTGAAACAATAAACTACATGAAATATATGAATACGAGATCATTCTATCTGATTGATTATTTTGATTAAATAATCAGTCAGGTAACAGCAGAATCTAGTTATTTGATCTGCCTATATTATTCATATGTTAAAGAGCACCTCCATAATTACTAATGCTATAAACTGTCACTGAGTAGTTAAAGATATTCTATTCTGCATTGTAATGCATATAAGAATTGGTTTTTGTGGCAGGGCTGCAGTTTAAAACAGAATTCTTTATGAGAATGATTCTCGATGCTAGTATTGAAGCAAATGTTGGTATTTGCCTGCATTTTCCCATTCGTCTGGATGCATATTTATGTAATATTATATAGGGAAAATTTCTGAGATTCAATGTCACAGGAATGGATGAAACTCAAATGTGGATTAATAATGGAAATACAAGTTTATCCATTTCCAAAGCTAAAATTATAGCTTTTGTGTTGCTGAATTGTGCACATGTGTAGCAATTACCTACTGAGTAAGATATCTGTGTAAAATTAACAACGTATCCATTAGGTGCTGATGCAAATGACTCAACCATATTTTCAATATGAACATTTATTTAGATTGAAACAATGTTGATAATTGTTAGAAAACAATTCAGTTTTGAAACATAATTTTCCTGCTTACAATTATTAATCATACACTTACAATGCTTAAGAGTTCTAGAATATTTGGATCTTAAGATTTTTAAATGATGTCAACATCCACTGGTCTCTAATTAATATTCCAAGTTCCAGCTTTGATTTAAAAAAAAGTTCCATTCCATGATAGATTCATTGTTCAATTATATTGCCTGGGCTCACATACAGCACTTATGTCATCTGTTTTTGATTTCATGCCACTTGAGATCTTTCCAATTGTGGCTTAAAACAGACCCCTATAATTTGTCCAACAAAGCACAATTAAATATGCTGGCTTAGTGTGATATGTGAAAATGAGTACTGTTCTTCTTTTCTGCTTATTTTACCATGCTTAATGGCTTGGAGATGTACTGGGGAATAGAGCACAGTTTCTCCTCATTTATTATACATGGATAATCTTACTTCCCATCCATGAAATGTTATTCCACCAATTCCTTCTCTTCCAATAGGTTTTTCAATGAAAATTATGATATCCATAAATACGATTGTTATACATCATGATATGAAAGCTCATTCCAGATTTGTTTCTAATTATAGACTTTATCCAGTTCAGATTGATGATGTGACAATGTCATCCATTCAGTGGGGTCTAGTTCTTGGCAATTCTATGGTCCAGGTTTCTCCAAATCTTCCAATCTTGCACTACTTCCAGTCCAGATTTATATTGTCCAATGTTTCCTCCAGATTGGATAAAACGGCATACTTTGGGAATTGCATCATGAAGTAAAAAAGAAAAAGTCCTATGTGAGAAGTTCAAGAGCTGATACTGAAGTGGTAAACTCTGAATCTGTAGTGTAGATCATTTATAGATATACTGCCATCTTCCATGGTAATGAAGGACTTTTATGGTGGCATTTTTTATGTCACATTTACTTCTTCTAAGTCTTCCCCTCTGAAATTTTCTGGCAGGATTATTTCTAGAAATAATTGGCTCAGAAATTCTGATTTGGAGTGGGAAAACTTGGATTGACAAAATTTAACAGATTTGCATATGTATTATCTATATGTATTATCTTGATCTATATTATCGTCATATATTTATTTATTTATTTATTTGATTTATATACTGCCCCCTCTCCCGAAGGACTAGGGGCGGTTCACAGCCAATAAAAACAATATCAATACAATACAAATTTAAAAACAATTAAAATAATTAAACAACGGCC
>JAEANM010020360.1:0-12125 GCA_017656035.1 Myanophis thanlyinensis
CTATAACTGGAAGATGGTTTTATGTTTTTATGTTTTGTTTGTATGTATGTATGTTTGTTTGAAAATAAAAAAAAATTGTAAAAAAAAAAAAAAGAAGGGAGTTTGCCTCTCTGGTAAAGCAGCAACAGGAAGGATTTCTTTGGATTAAATCTGCTGGTGGCAGTATATTAAACTATTGGATATACTAAATTGGATTGCTGTAATGTGCTCTACAAGGGGCTGCCCTTGAAGAATATTTGGAAATGTCAGCCTTCAACTGTACAGTATGTTGTGGCAAAGGCACTTATGTGTGTTCCTAAGGCAGTACATTGATTGCCAGATTGGTTCCAGGTCCAATTTAAGATGCTGGTTTTATCCTTTAAAGCCCTTCATGGTGTGGGACCAGCCTGGTTATCAAAGCCTCTCATTCTGTGTGTCTACCTTAGACATGCATCTTGCTCAAAGGACAATGAACCATGTGTGACATTGTCTTCTTCATTTAGTTGAATTCCTTGTGCAACTGTGGCATGGTTACATAAATAATTCCACTTGTGAACCTCACTGGTGTGGAAAATAGAATAGAGATAGAGGAAAGGATGATCCGTAGCCTATATGGGGATTCCATAACATTAAAAAAAAAATGCCCCCCTTTGGGAAAATATGCAAAATTGGCCATAGAAAATTAACACCTACCCATTGTTTCTAAGGCTTTTGCTGTTGGGTAGGAACAAGTCATCATATTGTAAAAAACTTGACAGGGGATATGATGGGAATTTCAGAAAGTGAAATTTTCATGATAAATTGCATCTGTTGACATTCCAACTTCTACACCTTGTTGAAGGAGTAAAATTTCTGTCCTCTCTTGCATTGTGTGCATTTCTGCTTTATGGTAACTATAAACATATTTTTTTGCTAGAAATACAACTTTGTTTACTAATCTTGATAGCATTCTGACCAATATCTAAATATGTATACATAAAGGGGGCAACTTAAGTATTATTTTTTATCCAATTAATTTTGCCTATAGAGTTACATACAGTATATATTATAAATATATACTGTATGTATTATAATGTCATGAAAAGATATCATCTTCTCCATATCATTAGTTTTTTGCAGTTCTCGAGCAACTATCCCTGAGGATTTGCATCAACTGCAAATCAAAACCATTAAATAGCAATAGCACTTAGATTTACATACCACTTTATAGTGCTTTCCAGCCCTCTCTAAGCGGTTTACAGAATCATCATTACCCCCTCAGAAGGATGGGTCAACCTTGAGCCTGGTGGGATTTGAACTGGTAGACAGCCAAAGTACTGCTGTACTGCATTCTAACCACTGCACCACTGAGACTCCTAAATGATACAGGATAAGTTTTGCCAAGCTGGTCTTCTTCAGATCTTCACATGCAAACAGACTGAGTTAACTGCTAATGACAAAGGATTCTGGGAGTTGTAGGCTATGAATAAACTGACCTAATTGCCTCATACATAATATTGAGTAGAAATAGATAGAATGGTTCATTTATGTAAATAAATCCAGCCAGCCTCTGCTACACATAAATGAAATACATCAAGGTTAGGGTTATGTTCAGCATTTCATCCTCTTTGTACACCAGATTTCTCCCTCATCTTTAGGATTGTGTGTAACACATACTGTTAAACATAGTTCCTGGTTACAGGTGCTTCAAGAATTCCATTTTCTGAATTCTAACACAAATTGAACTATTTTGCAGATTCGCAAGCAACATTTATCCTAATTGAATGGTTCAACTTATTGCTCTTTCTTTTTTAAAAGTGCTTAAATGCATCTGAAATGCATGCAGTGAGAGAGAATTTGCTTAGCTACACTGATTTGAGTAAGAAGATGTTTTAATTGCATTTTAGAATTTATTTTTATACAGTAACTTGCAACTCCTTATGGTTATCTTCATAAATCTTTGATCATCTTCAACACCTGCAGTAACAACTGCAGATGTTGAAACAAGAATAATAAATACTGACTAACATCTCATGTGATTACTTTAATCTTGTGAGGCTTTGGCATTCTCTTGTAAGATCATGCAACATTTCAGATGAGAAATCAACATTTATGAGGTCTAAGCAATGGGCATCATTGAAAGATCTGTGGTGGCCCAGTGGTTAAAAGGCATTATTTCAGGCTAACTCTGCCCACAGCCAGGAGTTTGATCTTCATTGGCTCAAGGGTTGATGTAGCCTTCCATTCTTCTGAGGTTGTAAAACGAGGACCCAGATTGTTGGGGTCAATATATTGATTCTGTAAACCGCTTAGAGAGGACTGTAAAGCACTACGAAGCAGTATATACGTAAGTCTAAGTAATATTGCTATTGCTATCATTGTATTGTGTTGGCCAAATGTAAGTCCTGTGTTAAAACTAAGAAGTGAAATCACTTAGAAAGAAATATGTGGAATCTAAGGCATACTGTTGACCAAATGTGATTGATAATGTTAATAAATCATTTAAAAGCTTGCTAACCATTCTGTTCCTTGCTTTATTAAAGACTACTTTAATAAACTTTCAACTTTTGTTCAAGAATGATGAGAGTACTCAAAATAAAAATGACATCATGAGATTTTTAGCAAGCAATAATTCATGTACTTGTCAAAGGTTGATGCTCTCACCACATTGTTTCTATTCTGAGAAAATGGGCAAGTTCTTTCTTTTAGAAGATATTAAAATAGGTGAGTATTGTTTAGGTATATTGATTAACAGTCACTCCCTTTTTATGCAGGAATGTCCGTGTCCATTGTCATACATTGTCCCAACTTCTAGCATCCCTCAGGAGTAATATTTTTTTTCTTTTAAATATTTTTAAATGTTTATAACATACTTCAAGATCTTATAGGCATGTTGCAAACTGTTTTTCCAAAAATCCTTACGATAAAACTATTGCTATTATTTTACCCATTTGAAGCTACTGCCTTTGTAAACCATGGTTGCAGTATCTGTTCATTCCCACTGTGCTCTCTATAGTTCATATAGCAAAACCATCAGTATATGATGTGATGAGATATTTTGTTTTTCAGCTGCCTTACTGAGGACTCTCTTTCTGTCCGTCTGTCTTTTTTTTAAAGCCGCACACGGAGGCCTTTGTGTGTAAAAAGAAATCCCCTTTCCCCTGTACCCGTTTAGAGATAGAGTCTACGTCTAAGAAGGGAATCTACGTGGTCCTGAATGCGTTGGTTTAAACCCGTGTTTCTCAACCTTGGCGACTTTAAGATGTTTGGACTTCAACTCCCAGAATTCCCCGGCCAACTGGCTGGGGAATTCTGGGAGTTGAAGTCCAAACATCTTAAAATTGCCAAGTTTGGAGAAACTCTGGTCTAAGTCTACGAAGGGAATCTGCGTGGTCCTGAAAGCGTTGGTTTAAAAGATGGGAAGGACCAAGATGGCTTGGTAGCCCGCCGCTGTTGGTTCCCGTAAACGAGAACCGGGGTTTAATCCCGTCTATCAGGCCGGTAAAAAGTGTTTTCTATCTAGAGCACAGAGGTTGCCCTCTGAAGCGCACTTGCTCAGGAAAGAAGCGCTCGCTAGGGAAGCTTACTTCCAAAGAAATGTACTGTACGGATGATTCCACACACACCTCAAAAAAAACCTATTCAGGGACGTTTTGCATTTTATCAGATTTTTTTTTTAAAAAAGGGAGGGGGGCTTTACTAACCCCTGCCCTGTGCTTTCATTTTGATCTGAGAAACTTTCTCACAATACTTCGCGTCTCTTGTTTAATTCTTCGGAATCCATTTCCGGAATAGAGCTGCAATAATTTAAATGGAGAAGAGAGAAGAAGGGAGGAGAGAGAAGAAGGGAGGAGAGAGAAGAAGACAGAGCTTAACGTGCATGTTTAAACCAAGATTGTAGCAATAAAACGTTTCCCCTACGACTCCCAAAAGATTAGCTGAAAACTGACAGGGGGGGAGGGCGGGAGCGGGACGATTTCTTCGGTGAATGAAAGTCGACGTTTGAACCCCGCTGTGAAACCCTCATGCTCACGGGATCGTCACTCATCTCCGTCTCTCGGGAGCCAAAGGAGGGACGGGGGAGCCAGGCAAAGATAGTTTTTTCCACGGATGGGAGATTGCAGGCGACGCGCATTCAAGTTGCCTGGCGCCAAGAAGCCTAGGCAAGGAGCAAGCATTGGGGGGCGGAGGCTTAGCTGGCAACCCAACCTGAGAAATTATCTTCTCTTTTCCAACTCTGACAGATCCAGCTCTAACCTTCCCCTTGGGATGTAATCTTTTCCCGATGGGTACAGGACGACGGTGATTATCAGGGCCATCTAAGAATAAGCAATTATACGGCCTTTCTACTCGTACTGACACACCTTCTTCCCATCGCTTGTAATACAATCGCTCCGCTTCCTCCGGATTTGTACATCTTTGATCAGGGTTAAAAGGGGAGGAGGGAAAAGAGGGAGGGGAGGGGAGGGGGATAGAAAGGGGGAAAAAAATCTTGATTTCTAAAAGTATTCAGCAACTTTTCTCTAGAGAGCAGGGCGGGAGGGGCAGAAGATGCACACCTGGATAAGCAGACTTAGTGATGAAGAAGCATTGTGAGACTGGTACACGTTGATATAATAAATCAATGATATCAGATGTGCTTGTTGACCTATATAACATTGGGCACATATATATAACAAAATATGTACCCAATTGGCATGACATAATGACATACAGCTTGAGCAGAGCCATGTAGTCAGCAATAACAGAATAACAGAGTTGGAAGGGATCTTGGAGGTCTTTTAGTCCAACCCACTGCACAAACAGGAGGGGCCATACCATTCCAGACAAGTGCTGTCTGACCTTCAGAAGGAAAACCAATCCACTGGTTAATTGTTCTCACTGTTGTGAAACAGTTCTAGATTCTTTCATTCCTTGATTAGTTTCCACCCCTTGTTTCTTGTCTTGCCTTCTGGGACTTTGGAAAATAGGTTGAACCTCCCTCACCCCCCTCAATATTGGAACACTGCTATCATGTTACCCCTAGTTTTTTTTCACTAGGCAAATCCAATTCCTGCAACCGTTCTTCATATGTTTTTCTCCCAGTCCCCTAATTTTTGTTGCTCTTTTCTACACTCTTTCTAGAGTCTCGACATTTTTTTTATAATATGACCAGAACTGGATGCAGTATTCTGAGTAATGGTCTTACCAACCAAGGCTTTATAAAGTGGTACTAATACTTCACATGATCTTGAGTCTAACCTTCTGTTAATTCAAGTTAGGATTGCATTAAAAAGCATCAGAAAGGTAAATATGTTTTCTCATAACATTCGCAGAGCAAAGGGGAGTGGTTGATTTCTAACAACAAGAAGAGACATATCCAGATCATTTCCCCCTAATAATTAATTCTTTGGATAGCAGGGATCAGTCATTCCCAAGTGGCAGGGCAGATCTTATCAGCCATGGTGATGGGAGCTGCAATCCGGCAAATTTAGATGGACTGCTGACTAAGAAGCCTGAGATTTGACCAGAAAAGCTAAAAGTGAAAACCCTATGAAAGGGTATCCTTCACCAAAAAGAGTTACAATCGATTCCTAACCCCAAAAAAGTCCAACTCCAACTCTTTTATTCCTAGTTTCAGATGACCAGCCAAGCAATTCTCAGGGAACCACTCCATTCTATTCCACCTCTGAACATTTTCTTGTGAACATTTTCTTTTCTTTTTTCCTACTGATTCAACTTATGGCTATTGAGCATGCTCAGTGTTATTAGATTGCTTATTTCCTTTACCAGAGGCTATGGTGGGGGGGAGGGGGGTTGGATAGGAAATAAAGGAGCTTGACTTTTATTTTATACATCTGGAAATAAAAGCTTGTTGATGCATCATTCTTGTTTCTTCACGGTCTCCTTGTGGGTGTGGGCACTCATTGCTTGAAAGTGCTATCAGAGACTGTTCAAATACAAATGAAGCAAGCTGTATGGATTTGACATTGAAATTGCCTTAGAAATTGCATCTTACATTACAGAATGGTGCAATTTAAATTGTAAAGGCTAAGAGACTTGATTGTTTTAAGCTTCAGTCAGGTACAGGCAATGTTAGCCTCCTTGAGATTTATCCGTAGGAGTTCACAAGTCACAAATAGATCCACAGACGCCCCAATTCTTCTACTGTCTGGCATAAGAAAGGCAAATGGCTTTTCTTTGGTAGTTATTCTGGACTGCAGGATGAATCAAAACAACAAAATTTAAGGTTCCAGCCAGTTGCAAATTCCCTTTTATATAGAATTACTGTTGGTAATCGTCAAGCTCTTTTTGCTGCTTAACAACTTTATGCAGTCTGCAAATCTCCCTATGGGTTAGACCGTTAGAATAAGGTTCCAATACAACAGAGTATATTTACCTCAGGCTTGAACTGAGAAGCCCTGGGTAGTCTCTTATATTGGTTGCTTGCATGTCCAAATAAGAAAAGTTTAATCCCTAGAAGGAAGTGGGAGATGATCTCTGTTTCTACAGAGAGAGCAAACCTGAAAGCAAACTCTATTTGTAAACAGAGTACATCCTAATCCTTTCTAGCACTGAAGCTGTTACATAGTCTGGTAACTAAATGGCTGCAAGCAAACAACCAACTCAGGGAGCACCAAGGACTTCACAATATGGTTCCACTGGACTCCAACCCTTTTGTAGATTCTCTAGATTTATCCCAGTTCTTTTGAAGATCCCTAGATTTAGGGGGGGGGGAATCTATTTTATGGTCTGGAGTGAAGGCGAGACTGATATACTCTGAAGTCAGACACAGTATGTGTTAAACGCTGATGAGCATTGTGTCTGGTTACAATCTTGAAAAGGGTTAGAAAAAGTATTGCTTGCTTTGATAATGATTCATACAGAGCCCAAAAGTAGCTTAGATCCCATAATAAAGTTGGATGATACCTGAATGCTCCTACTACTACCTGGCTGTCAAGTGCAAGTCTCAACTAAAGCATTTGCTTTTACTATTGTGAGTTCCCCCCCCCCCATCTCTTGAGATAGAATGGATCTATGGCTTAGGCCAGGGTGTCCTACCTCTCCCAACTCCAAGGGTGTGTTTTCCCCTTGTGCAATTTTTAAATCCGTTCCAAAGCATTTCAATTCAGAGTTCAATCCAGAAGCTGTTGGGAGTTCCTGGGATCAGTCCTGAACTCGGAACTTGGGCTAAAGACTGAAGTGACTGTCCTGTGACTTTCCGGCAACTGCAGGATGCTTACTGTTTTCAGCCAGCCCATGTACATGTAGTGCTGGGGGGGTGGGGGGGGTGAGCCAGGATTTGAAGAAGGTGCTTTGCTTGATTGCTGCATGGATTGCCAGGGATGACAGAATATAGGGAACCATCGGTGAAGGAAAGGGGCTCAATTCACATAGCACAGACTAAAAGTGCTGACACTAAACAGGCAAAGAATGGCCAGGCCAAGTGTACTGTTCTGCATTCATTTACTACAAGAGTCAGTGCATGCCTTCCATTCCAACCCAGCTCCATTCTCTTCATCCCAAATCACAAGGATCGAAAAAGCCTGGACAAGAAGACAGGAGGAGGGGAGGGAGGGACTCCTGTTCTTCTTTCCTTTTGGTCCTCCCCCCCCCCCCAATTTTTCTGCTCAGCTGAGCTTTCTTAAGGGGTGATTTCCCCTCCCTCTCCTCAAAATACATAAAGGAGAGATAAAAGCAAGATCCCGATCAATATAGACAAATGTCAAGATTTTTCCCCATGACATTTTCATTATCTCCCAGCCCCCCTGTGTTAGGGCCGGCATATTGAATCAAGCGCTTATCAAATAATTAGGGGGAACGAGCTACCGCCCCAGCGGAGGCAATGGTGGGGTGATCATTCACTCCTTGGCTGCACAGGAGCCTCATTAAAGGGCCTAATTGATTCAAGGGAGTGTGGCCCGACTCCTCCCCTCCTCGTGCGGGGCAGGTGCTGTCCTGTTTTACCGCATTAACCTTTTCAGTGCTTTTCAACAGGCTCCAGACACATTACAAATGGTCAGCTTTAATCATGATGTCAGCTCATTAACCCGGAAAGACCTCGCATTGAAACATAATGTAAGGGATCGTCCTTCACTCGGCTCTGCAGGCTGGGCCTAGATTGCCTCTGAAGCCTGCGGAAGAGTAGGGCCTTTCCCTTCTCATCGACCAAAGAAGTTACTGCTTTTTTAGGTTCTGTGTCCTGTGTTTTAAAAAAAAAACACTATCTTTGAATAGCCATCACATTTCACATCCCTAACTTTGATGCTTTTTAATAAGGGGAGTAGAGCATTCTTCTGGGAAAACTTTAACCCAGAAATTAAAACCCAGTCTTTGGTTTAGGTTTCAAATTTGTGCCCTGCCTTGTCTAACTAACCTAATGTTCACTTTGCCTCTAAAAATAGATGGGGAATAGAAATGTTTCCCTTTATATCCTCTATGAAAGTATTATCAAAAATTGAGGCAGATCAAGGAAGGCGTGGCCATTTCTATGGAAGGCATTTGTGAAAATACAGAACTCGCTAAGTAAACTTACTTATGTTGTAGTAATGATTTTTTGTTATCAGTTCAGACTTAAGGAAAGAGAAAAATCTAGAAAGACAAATATATTGGCAACTCTTTGTTTCATTTTGTATTAGCTGGTAGATCAAGTAGCTATGTTTGCAATATATGTTTATATGTAGTTTATTAACTTAATCATGATTAATTGAATTGACCTTACCACTGACCAAATTAGAACCCATCAGCCTGAATTCCCTCTTAAGCTAAAATGTGGTTGGCTAGTGTGCTTTAATCCTAAATCTTTGCATTCCAGAAATGAGATGTAATAAAGGTCTGAATGAAACCAACTTTTTATTTACAGCCTGAATAGGAAGATCCAGTTTAAACAGAATTGTGAGAAAGTTGCCATCTTTTTGTGCAGAAAAGACATAGGGATAATAATTGATTACCCTTTACACTATAACTTTATCACATAAAGACAAAAATGATTCAATTCTTGTTATTTGTGTAATGATGCCATGACATACAGGGTGTAGCTATATTTTACCCAGTACTTAAGCAACTTCATTGTCATAGAAATCAGACTGTATCCTCACTTACAAATAACTATGGCACAATCATAATTCCAGCATTATCTCTTTTCTGCTCTGTCCCAGTTCCTTCATCTCATTCTCAGCCAAAAGTTGACTTTAGCTGTACCATTCCATATAATATTTCCCTCTTTATTCTAACACCATCCAACAGCTTGGAGGTGTGCAGCAATTGCTACACACTACCTTGGAGCAAAATCAGGAGACTGATGACACGATAGTGTCTCTGCAGCATCCCCAGCTATCATTGAAACAGTAGAAAGCCTGTCCCCATTACTGTTATTTTGACACAGTGATAGTGGGATAACTTTAGATGTTATGAGTTATTAGTGAACAAATGACCAATGATTGTAAAGAAAAGCATAAAGGCAGATGAGTGATTGGCAATGGCCAGAACAAATGTAGTGCCAATATAATTTTCCTGTGACTCAGGGATCAGTGGGTAGCAATATAACTCTCTAAAGATCCACAGGTAATCCCAACAACTAGGAAATTACCCAAGGTTAACTGAAAATAAATGAAAACTACTCCTACCGACACTGGGCCCACACATAATTATTAGCTATAGTCTGCTTAATCCATGGGTCTCTGAATAAAGGCCAATATGCCTAAGCAACATAACCAGACATATTGTAATTAAGGTTTCCATGATTTATACTCCATTTGATTCAGAAGAAGCAGGCAGACTGTAGTATGATGCACTGGACCATTGATCCTGGGCATGAATGCCATAAAATACTGTATAACACTAAAGCATCCTTTCGCACCTGCTGCCTTCTATACATTGTACTTCAGCTCTCATAATTTCTCGAAGTCCATGATGGCTAGAATACATCTATGGGAGAAGGTACCTTAGATTCAAGATCTTATGGGTCATTTTATTTTCTATTACTCGCAGTAAAATAAAATGTTGAAAGAAGAACTACATGATCTAGGACCCATTCATTGCATTACTCTAATCTGAAAATCCCTTCTAGTCATCCTATGATTATTGCCAGAAAGTTTCCCAGAACAAACTAAGAGCTAAGAGCTTCCATTATTTGCTAAAGGATGTCCTGTCCCAGTGATTTATTGTTTTATCCAGAATTTACAGTTCTGTAAAATAAAGCTATCTGATTTGGGCTGCAAAAAACCCAAATTATTCAGATGACCACAAAAAAAAATACAGGGCAGATCTGGTAATCCCATGTAAGCAGTAAACCCGGATAAAAAGCATATTTTGTTTACAATTCTAGAAATGTTTATAAGAGAAATAATGCAGTTAAATACAGGGGGCTGTGCTTTTAGATAAACAAATAGGATGCACCAATTTTATCATTGTTCCTCTTGTCTAAAATACATCTTTCAGTCACCAATTTTATTACTGATACCAATCCTTCCTCACATAAATAAATCAGCCACTTTTTACAGCTTAAATTAATCCATTGCCATTTGAAAACTTTCTTGTATTTTTTTCTTTTCAAGGATTTCTTTTCACACATTTGTGTGACCAGATCAAACTTGAGTAGACATTAGTAAAGTTCTTGGGAAGGGCCTGTATCTTAAGGAAGAGAAGAGATACCCATTACTAGCTAGCTACTCATCAGCAAAACAATGTCCTCAATACATCCTTTCCACCATTACATTGGTTACAATAACCATTTCAGCAGCTACAAAGATTTGGACCAGCATTTTAACTTAGCAGGAAGTTATAATGAAAGCAGAAAGGGATGAATTTGGTCAACTATGCCTAACTAGGAAAGGTTGTAGGAGAACCCAAAATAATTTACCATTGGACATAGATTGGAAATTTGCTCCTCGTAATTTGTTTAAAAGCTTAATTCATAGTTTATTCATATTTACTTCATCTCTGAAACTTAAGCTCAGTCGTCGGATTTCTTTCTCCTCTGTGGGTTAATAAAATCTGACATTGTCTCAGCTTTATCTCCCCATAAATGTTTTGGATATACATTTTTGTCTAATCCTACTGTATGTCTTCTCCATTGTCCTTAATATAATTTATTCCAGGTAAAAATAGTTAAGGGGAGCCAGTAAGCAGCTCAGGGTTGCATGCATTCAAAACAATCCTTTGGAGGGAGCAAATTCAAGAGGTAGTCTGCCATGTTGGATCAGTGCACAATAGCAATTGCACTTAGACTTATATACTGCTTTATAGTGCTTTCCAGCCGTCTCTAAGCGGGTTTAACCGGCAGACAGCAGAAGTACTGCTATACTGCAGTACTGCACTCTAACCACTGCGCTACCAAGGCTCATCATAAGTCAGCATTCAAGACCAGATGAATGGAACATTCAGCATGGTGGTGGGATAAGGCTGTTTTCAAATGAAACACTTATTCTCTAATTATTCTATTTAGTTACAAAACTCAATAATAAAAACACCAGCATATTCCTGTGTGTGTGTGTGTGTGTGTGTAAATATATAAATATATATATAGTATCCTAGTTTGGAGAAATACTTTTGAGCCTTTACAGCCTGGCTGGGTTGTCACTCCCAGTTGCAAATGTGTCCAAAGCCATTTCTTTTCCTGTGATTTACAGTTTCACCCAACCATTACTACGGTGATATAGCAGCAGCAATGAAGACAGACTTCATATCACCACAATAGTGGCTGGGCCCTGTTATAAATCACTAGGAAAGAAAGTCCTTAGATTACTCTTTATGTTCAATTTGATTTTATTTATAAATGTTAAATAGAATTAATCTTAGTGCCACTGTGAAAATTATTATTCTATCCCAATTTTTTTCTTTCAAACTTTAAGTTATTATCAGTTCATAAAAGACCAGCCTTATGCTTAAAACTTTTGTAAAAGCCAAATATATAATTTCTCTAGAATAAGGCCAACCCTATTACTAGGATGAATGGGGCAGTCTCAAACAAGTGATTTTGGGTTACAGGAATGAGTACCAGATGTTTAGGAGTTTATTTATAAAAATATGCTTAAACATAGATGTATTTTAATCTAAAATGACAAGCATTTGTGAAATTTTCTACATTAAGCACTAAAATAAGCTGGCCAGCTACAAGTACAATGAACACTATCTTTGAAGGTGAGAACCTAGGGAGAGGGGGCGGTATATAAATTTAAATAAATAAA
>JAEANM010020361.1:0-12124 GCA_017656035.1 Myanophis thanlyinensis
CCCAGGTTTTTTTTTTCCTTCGGAAACGGGTCCAAGTGGCTCTTTATGTCTTAAAGGTTGCAGACCCCTGGCCTAATCTATATGAATTTATGTCTGATTCTCCTTGGTAGACTGTATTTTAGACTTGGTCTTTTACATTCTGAGAAGATATAAGAAGGAACTCAAGGAGTCTAAATCTTACCTCTGCTAAGATTTGAGCCTAAGCCAGTCTGGTGAACAGAGAAAGATGTTCTGCTGAATGCCACAATCAGGTGTTAGTAGTTGCCAGTGTTGACAGCAGACACCTGTTCTAGTGTGTATCTTCTACAATAATAGATGACTATTCCAGTCATCTCTTCTGCATCTACCTTCAGTAGGTGGTTTGCAGTACTCAAGCAGGTAAAAATATGTTTGTCAGAACAGTTCTGATAAATCTTTTTCCATGGTGAGAATCAATGGTTCATGGCAAAAATATTTTAAAATATTTACAACACAGTTACACATTTTGAAGAACATAAAGTTTTTAGGATAAAAATAAAACATCTATACAACAAGGAGCTCATTACAAAAGATTTAAAACAGTTAAGCAAACCAATCAGACAGCCAAAATATCTTTCTTCAGGATCAAATCTGCACCTTTTTAAACTTTTTAAAAAATCTTATAACAAATTTGATAATCCACTTGAATCCCCTGACAGTATAACTTGGAATGAAAGCAAGAAATTTACTTATATGTATATAACTATTGACAATTTAAGAGATAATGGAATATTTCCTCCTCTCTAGAGTAGCTGCGTTCATACTACTTCTGGGATAATTACAAGTCTGTGAAAGAAGTTTTAAAACAATCAACTTCCATTTTTATTTTAATATCTTCTAAGCAGAGTGCTAAGTATTGGAATTCAACTTTGCCCTGGTTTTCTGCATTTATACATCTCAGTGTTGGGGCATTGAGAATGTAGAGGCAAATGTAGAGTTAATTAGGCAGAGGGTATCTGCCCTTTCCTTTCCCCCTTTTCTTCCTTTCTTTCCTTGTCTAAAAGATGGAATTTATTCTTGGCACTTTTAGAATTGTCCTGCCCTTATAGTTCAGGTTCTGATCTATGTAATTCATGTTCTCCCTCCCCTCTAATGGAGGATAACATACTACAATCTCTTGGCTACAAATAAAGTAATTTAGGCTCTTCTATCATCAAATCATTTTCTAAATTAAATTTATCTTCTCTCACACAAGCACCCTCATCAAGAATATTTTGTTAGGAAAGTTAATCTCCTAATGTCAGACCAAATAGGTAATCAGCAGGACTCACGTACATTTTAAAATTTAAATACTATGAAACAGCATTTTACACAGGCAGCTAAAACAAATCATTAATGAAAGCAAATATTGATATTGACTTCTACTTGAAATACAGGTACTTTTCTTGTCATTAGAAGTAAAGTTTCCCTATGATGGAGAAACTTACTAGGTATATTTCTGCTTTTGCAAGTCTCTGAGAACTCTGATTTGACCATACTGCTGAGGGATTTTCTTGGGACAACTACAAAACCTTCCTTCTCAGTTCATCATTGGGCATAGACCCCAATCTCATTAGAGTAGCACCTTCGTCTTAATTGAGAACAGAATCTGGGCTAAAGGATTGCATTCTCTCTCAGTTGTTTTCTTTTCTTTTAATTATTTTTATCAGTTTATTGAACTGATACCTCTCTTGATATTTCTTAAGCCTGGAGTGACAGTGGTTCAAGTAAGACTGCAAATTTTCCTAATCATAAAATTGTGGCCGCTGATTCATCTTCTCTAAACACAGGTTTCTAAAAGAAGGGACCTATCCTTTACTTTGAAATAGGAGATGATAAAATAAAACAAAAGACCAGAAACAACAGTTCTGTTTTAATATTTTTTCAGAATGGAGGAATTTCATGTTCCAGCAACCATGGTGATAACTCTTTCAATCACAGATAGCACATTGAGATCTGGATGTTGCAGCATAGGATCTATGTGACAAAGTTCTGCACTTCTAGAATGTACACCATCAGCAACTGATCTAACAGGCCTCAACATGTGTTATTCATAAAGTGTTGGGAGATAGTAGAAGTATTAAACTATTCAAAAGGTCTTATATTGTATTGCAGGGGTGTCAAACTCAAGCCCCATGGGCCAGATCCCACCCATGGTATGTTTAAATCTGGCCCGTGGGGCTGGCTGAAAATAGAAAATTGGCATGCTGTGCCTCTGGCAACCAAAATGGGGCGTGCGGGGGACATGTGAGGATCGCCTATGCCCCATTTTTTGTCTGCACAGTCTCCTGCAGCACCCTGCTGGCCAAAATGGGGTATAGGGGCCGTGCAAGCCCCCCCGCTTCCCCCCCCCCCCCGGTGCTCCATTTTCAACCTGGACAGCCTCCTGCTGCACTCTGCCAGCCAAAACAGGGCATGAGAGGGGCCGCATGAGGCCCTCCATGTCTTGTTTTGGCCGGCAGGGTGCTGCTGCAGGAGGCATCCGTCCTGTCCCGCCCCTTGGCTGGCCCATGGAGGAGAACTACAATGCTGATCCGGCCCTCAAAGAAATCTAGTTTGACACCCTGTTGTACTGTATTGAAGTTGCCTGTAAGTAAATTGAAAGTGCAGTCTTTTATTTGTCTGCTTCCTTTATAATAATGTACATAAGAACATACTCTAAAGCTTAATTCAGATTACAGTTCCATGGAAACAGTGCAATAGGCCAGAAATAGATGGCTGAGGTAATGGTTCCATATGCTAACCCTAATAAAGGTTTCATTGATAAATAAGAATGGCTGCTGTTGGAAAGCCTATTAAGCCATGTTTACAATTCCTTTCCAAGAACTACTGCAGATCTCCCAACTCTGGTTCTGTGGGGGAATACAGCAAATCTACAACAATGCAAGACCTGAGATCAGATCTATAGCAGACACATAGGCTGTGTTATCAGAAACAAAGCTGCTACCTTTTCATCAAAAAGAGAATCCGGAGAACTTGGTGAAATCAGGTACAGGAAATCAGGAGCCAGGATTGAGTTCAAAAGCACTACAAGTCTATTCTCTAACCAATACACAAGAATCTGATCTTCTAACAGTCAAGGCAAATTGGTGCCAATAAGAGTCAATGGACTTCAGGTGGGTGGGTGGATTTAGGTCTCTTAGGAGGTTGTGGTGACTCCAAAATGATGATGTGTTTGAACCCGACCTTGGGCTCAGCCAGGTCACCTCCTATAGGTGGGCCACCTAGTGCTGGCTTCTTTCTCTATGGACTTGGAGCTTGATGTGCAACAGAGCTTGTGGGAAGACATTAAAAATGAGAGATCTAACCCCGGACCTTCTCCTAGACATGTAGGGCTGAGAAAAGGACATGAAAGACAAGGTCTGCAAACTCCTTATAAGGCAAGAGTGTTCCCATTGGCAATTGCCTGTACTTGGTGGGTCTCTATTTTAGGCCATCACTAGCAAATGTTGGAAGCAATCACTCCATTTGCTAGAATCTCTGTCTATTGTGCCAGAATGCTTGCCTCTGAAACCCTATAATTTGAACCCAGACCAGCTGCTACTCTACAATGACTTTATCACCTCTTTGCTGTACCCTGACTACACTTCTGCCTGTTTCTTGAGACTTTGCTTATTGAGAATGTGTAAATGTTGCTGCTGTACCAAGTAAAGTCTTGAACTAGTTTCCTTATGTATGTATGTTGGGGAGGGAGATGCTAAAACAGAACATCCATAGGGTGTGGAGTGAGATCAAATGTATAATGATCGCATCCCACAAATACTATAATATGTCAGATGTCAAGATGCAGGTATGTAATTCTAGTATTTATATAATATTACCATCACACTGGTATCAGTATTTCATCCATTTATTGTAGATAGGACTGATAAGGTGTTTGGGAGGTATTAGTGTAGAGCTAGCATGCATGGCTGTATCCCTCTACTTTGAATAGATCTATGCTCAGGACTCAGTCTGATATTCTATTTCACCTGAATTCCAAAATAATATTTCCTTGTACACAGTGGTGGTATTCAGCCTGGTCGCATCGGTTCTAGCAAACCAGTAGTGGTGATGAGCATTTGGCCCCATCCATCCACTCCTGGCAGTGGTGGAATTCAAATTTTTTTACTATTGGTTCTGTGGGCGTGGCTTGGTGGGCGTGGCTGGGGGGTCATGTGACTGGATGGGCAGTTTCTGTAAGCAGGGCAATAAAGATGAGGCTGGAACTAGTAACTCTTTAAGTAATACTTTATAATTGGGGTCAGTTATCTCACCATCTCAGCATCTTTAGCAGCCCAGCGAAACAATACCATATTGGTTTTTTTCCTGCCTTCCTTACAGGATTAACCCTGTAAAGTGGAAAAAAAACAAAAGGATATTTCTTCTAACAACCGCTTCCCTGAACTGCTTAGAAAATTTATTACCAGTTCTAGCGAACCTGCCGAATTTTACCTCTGTCCTCTGCCCTTTCCTGTCCTATAGTCCCCCCTTTTTTTCTGGTTGCTTTGCTCAGCTGAAATGCACAGAACAGCTGTTTTCTGTGCCTCCATAGCCTTCCCACTCACCCAGGTTGCCTCTGGTAAGTGCAAAACTTGCATTATAAAAACTGCACAGTAGCACGGATGACACACGCACACAGAACTACCTGCATCCCACCATGCACCATGACATTTTTCTAAAGGTGGTGGATGGATCAGATTCTAGTAATGCAGTAGTTCCAAATAATATGTGCTCGCTCGTCTTCGACACTGATAGTGAATTATTTATAAGAATCTAGCTACAAGCATTGCTTTGTGGTTAAGTAAATCCTCTGCCCTGTGTTTAAAACAACAGCTCTGGTAATAGAAGTACTTCATTTAGCAATTCTGGTCTCTGCTAATTTTCTTTTACATTTCTTTCCCAGCTTTTTCAGTCTTCAGTTATTATTGGAAGGGTGGTTGGGTTTTTTTTTTTTTTTTGTCTGTATTGTTCTTTGGGGTTTTTGTTTTTTTGTTTTTTAAATTATGTGCCAACAGAGCAGGTTTTTTTTAAAGGTGACAAACTGTGAAGAATTAAACCTAATTTTACAGATGAACAACTGCAAATAACAAAATCTGAGACAAACACAATTTTAATGAAAGGTGACACGTTGTAGATAGGGTGCTTGGTGAGCCCCTTTTTTGCCTTCTTCCTAGAACAACGAATTAGTTTAGGAAGCTGTACAATAATGCTGCAATCGCAGTAAGAAATTTAGACCTTATGCTGTTCGTTTTGCTTTCTAGTTTGCTTTCCAAAATGAAAGATGACACTTCTTTTGCCGCAGTATATTTTCTTCACATCACATATGTCAGATTTGGTTTGTATCTGGGACTGCTCTCTTTGCTTCCTACTAGGAGGCACAATGCCACTTTCTCTCTTGTCTTCCTCCTCACTGATTTGATTCATTCTAAACCCTGGTGTGACTTGGTAGCTGAAGTTCCCAGGGCTCACTGTTCTCTTGAGTAAATCCACTCAAAACTTTCTGAGATGAGAGTGTATCTTCTACGTAATTCTGAGCAATTTTAACAAGAAGAAATCTAACACACAGGGCTGAACAGAAAATTAGCCTCACCATAGGTTTATTAGAGTCAATCCAGAACTCTGGGCAACTCTAGGCATCTAAATCTAAGCAGGGAGATGTGCTCTTTTGCTTAAAATATTAGCTTATTATGTATTCAAGACATACTAAGCAGGATTTAGTATTAACTAGAGTGTGCACAAAGTGGAAAGAGTATTTTGCTTTGGGATAAGAATAAAACAGCCCTACAAAAAAGATCACATTGGAAATGTTTTCCTCACAATGTTTTCTTCATTTTATTTAGGTTGCCTTGCCCAGGATTCTGGGATTTGAAATCTACAAGTCATAAAAGAGCTATAGTTACCCACCCCTGGCTTAACCCTTACACTTACACCTCAAAACACTTCCTCCATTTTATTTAGATTGCCTTGCCCAGAGATTCTGGGATTTGAAGTCCACAAGTCATAAAAGAGCCACAATTGCCCACCTCTGGTTTAAGGGATGATGTTGTCAAAAGAAAATTTGATTTGCAAAGATTAAATATTTGCAGATCAGATTAAGACAGATTTCTGAGGTGTCTAGGAAGCACATCATTGAGGTAAGGGGGAACTTCAATTATCCTGACATCATTTGGGATTCAAATTCTGCCTCAGTAGGGAAAGCCAACAGGCTCTTGACAACCTTTGCAGATAAATTCATCATCCAGAAGATGGAGGGCATACAAAAACACCAATAATGAAGGAATGGATTGTGAAGATGGTTGAGTTTGCAGAAATAGTTAAACTGACTTGTTTGATTAAGGAGAGAATCACAACTACTTTTATAAAAAAAAAACCTGGAAATCCTTTATGGATTTTTTGCTGTAAATGGATACAAATGAATTGATGATTTCAGGATTTATTAACTTAAAAGGTTTGTTTATAGGAAGGAAAGAATCATTACATACAATATGGGAGGGTGGGATGGTAATTGCTATGTTTGTAACTTCCTAAAAGATTATCAGAAGTCATTTTTTTTTTTTAATATCTTCTTTTTCCTTCCTTTTTGGTTATCATTCATCTTTCCTTTGACCTTTTTTCTTATTTCTTCTTTTATCTTTCTGTAGTTTTTTTTTAACTTCCTTTAGTAACAAATGTTTTAAAAAGGGCAAAGATGGAGGCAGGAACTAGTAGTCAGCTATATTGGATGTGATACTTACTATTAAGAAATGGAATTTGAAGGAAACTTCCTAACAGTGAGGACAATTAACCAGTGGAACAGATGGCCTTCAGAAGTTGTGGGTGCTTCATTGCTGGAGATTTTTAAGAAGAAACTGGACAGTCCCTTGTCTGAAACGGTTTAAGACAGTGGTGGCAAAACTTTTACATCATCAGGTGCTGTCTTTTTGTGCTGGAAAGGCATGCTAAACCATCCCGTGAACTTTGCGCAGTCCTGCTGGCTCTGTAACCCATTCTCTCGCTCCTTGCACGCAGCTCACGCAGCCAGTTCTTGCACTCTGTCATGTGCTAGCCAGCTGACTTTTGCTGTACGGGAACGCTGAAACCCAGAAGCACAGCATCCCAGCATGGCATGCATGCATGTGTGATAAACAGCTGGCTAGTGCACATCTGCATATCGGAAACCGGACATTCAGCTCTTGGAGCACACGTGCACTGGGACATTGTGCTTCCGGCTTTCAGCACTCCCATGTAGCAAAACCAACTGGCTAGCGCACAACAGAGCACAAGAACGGGCTTGTGGGGGCTGCGCATGCTGGAGCACGAGAGCGGGCTGCAGAGCCTGCGAGGCTGCATGGGGCATACGGGATGGTTTGCCATGCCAGAAAGCTCGTGGGACGGTTTGGTGTGATGTTTCCGGCATGCGTTCCATAGGTTCACCACCACTGGTTTAAGGTCTACTGCTTGAGCAGAGGGCTGGACTAGAAGACCTCCAAGGTCCCTTCCAGCTCTATTCTGAAATTTGGGAGAGGGTGACTATGAAACCCATAGAATTCATCATACCGGAATACTATTTTGCTCTTGCCCACTGAAGAACCACATGGTTGAATTAGAAACCATTACACAGCCAAAAAATCCTCCTTCTCAAGTTAGGGAACAGACAGAGATATTTTTGATAAGTTTAGCTAAACTCCTGGCCCATTAAACTAGCAGATTATAAGGGGGGGGGAGATAATCTCTTTGACAATCCTTTTAATTAGCACATTTCCCAGCCTAAAGATTAACATGCCGTGCCTGAAAACAAAAATGCTGCCTCCTCCTCTTCCTCCTCCTTCTCTGATTACTTTTCCTGAAGCAGTTTACTGAGTATAAAATAGGCAATGAAAATATTAAATTAAAACATAAATAGGAAAAGAAAGAAAAAGAAGAAGAAACAAGAAACATTTATTTACTCATGCATAGAAGGAATGGGGGAAAGATCAGCTGAGCCTCAAAGATTTAATATTTATTCATACACTTGCTAGAACATATATGTCACTCTTACCAACCAAGACTCTAAACAGTTTCTGAAACCTTCCTCAATAAGAGGAGTAAAAACAATACATCAAAACTGTTAAGTTCCAGGAAGAAGAGACACAGACCAGGAACAGTGTAAAATCCTTTATTTCTCTGTTCAAGCATCTAACAATGTGCTACTGACCAGCAGCCCCTTTTATAGGGAACTATCAGCCAGCAGCCAATCAGATTAAAGTATTTTCCCTTGGCAGCAAGCATGCATTACATAACCTAATGCTTCTGTGCATGC
Source organism: Myanophis thanlyinensis (assembly GCA_017656035.1). Lineage (NCBI taxonomy): Eukaryota > Metazoa > Chordata > Lepidosauria > Squamata > Homalopsidae > Myanophis > Myanophis thanlyinensis. The sequence goes on from JAEANM010020361.1 coordinate 8,258, forward strand.
GCGGACACAACACCCCTCCCACCAGGCTGGCACCAACTCCCCAAGTGAGTGTCTATGCAGCATGTGTATTCACTGAGATAAGATGGGTGCCTCCATGCCCTGACAGATCTGCTCATGCCCTGTGGTATTTCTGCTGCAACTTTGCTGGGAGTGGTTGTCTCTGGAGCTCTGTCCGCTCTTTGGTTGTCTGGCAGCTGTTGGGCCTCTGCAGCAGAAATGGCATCTCTGGTTTGAGTCTGGGCTCCAGGTAGGAGCATGGTTGTTCTATCATTTTCATCATCCTGCGGTGCTTCTGTGAGATTGTTGCTGAGGCTAGAAATCTCCTCAGCTTGTTTTTCTTTTTCTCTTCCGGGTCCCTTGTCTGTGGCAACCTGGACCACCATAATTGCTCTATATGCCGTCACCATTCCCTCCCCACTTCAATTTCCACTATGTACGATCTGGGTCCTGTTTCTTTGGTAATTTGTCCTGGGACCCAGAGTGTTTTGCCTGCGTAATTCTGGACAAATACTGTCTCCCCCTCTTTGAATTCTCTCAGACTCTTTGTGTTTTTGATGTGTTGTCTGTCTTTGTGGTCTGGGTGCAATCTGTGGAGTTCAATTCTTAATTTTCAGCCCATTAACAGTTTGGCTGGACTGTAGTTGGTCACAGCATGTGGGGTGACATGCTGTGTGAAGAGGAAATGGTTGATTTTTGTTTGTAGGTCTCCTTGTCCTAGTCTCCCTAAGGCTTTTTTTTGTTGTTCTCACCATTCATTCTAATAAACCGTTCCCCGCCAGGTGAAACAGCATGGTGAGTGTATGTTGGATCCCCTTGCTTGCTAGGTATTCCTCAAACCTGGCAGCTGTAAACTGGGGACCATTGTCTGAAACCAGGATGTCCGGTAGGCTATCTGTATATGTGAATAGCTTGTGTAAGGTGTTGATGACAGTGTCGAAGTTGGTAAATTCATTTTGGTTATTTCAAGCCATTTCGAGTATGTGTTGACTGTTATTAGGATCATATGTCCCTGTATTGGTCCAGCAAAGTCTATATGGATTTGGGACCATGGTCTTTTGGGATTGTCCCACTGTGTTGGGGTAGCAACGATTGGCACCAGTCTTGACAACTGGCATGTTGGCATTTCTTTACCCATTGCTCTATATCGTTGTTGAGGTCTGGCCACCAGATGTAACTTTGAGCTAAAATTTTCATTCGAACTACCCCTGAGTGTCCGTTGTATAGCATGTGCAGTAATTTTTGCTATAGGGTGGCCAGGACGATGACTTGGTTCCCCCATAGAAGGCAGCCCTTTTGTGTTCACAGATCATGCTGGCACAAGTAGTATTTTTAAAATTCTGTGCTTGGCTGTCTTGCCAGCCAGCCCATCCAGACCCAATGCAGGATCGTCGATAGCGTTCAATCTGCTCGGGTTTCTTTGGCAATGTCTATGGCTGCTATGGAGCCATCTGGTAGCTCTTCAATCATCAGCACTTTTGTTGCCAGTGTTGGATCTTCCACTTGGGTCCTCAAGGGACAATGGCTCAACGCATATGCATGGGCTATCTCGACTCCTGGTTTGTGTACAAGCGTGTAGTTGTATGCTGCCAGAAATTCCATCCATCTTGTCATTCTGGGTGACAGCACTTGTGGCGTTAGTTTGTTTCCTGTGAGGATTCCCAGCAATGGTTTGTGGTCTGTTGTGAGTTGAAAAGTTCTGCCATATAAGTATCTGTGGAATCTTTTCATGACTGCTACCGCAGCCAGGGCTTCTTTGCCTAATTGGCTGTAATTTCTTTCTGCGGTTGAGAGGGTGCGTGAGAAGAATGCAATGGGTGCTTCTTGGCCATTTGGGAGTTGATAGTTAAGGAGTGCTCCCACTCTGAAGGGGGAAGCATCATAGGTTAGGTTTACCAGTAGCTTTTCATTGAACTGTATTATTAGGCTCTTAAAAGGAGATCAAGCTTTTTACTTTTTGGAATGCTTTCTCCTCTTCCAGTCCCCATTTTCACATGGCTTGTTTGACAAAGAGGTAGTCAGGGGTTCTGCGGTGGTGGCTTTTTGCTTTAGGAAAATTCTATAGAAGTTCAGGAGCCCCAGGAAAGCTTGCAGTTCTGTTTTGTTTGTTGGGGGTGCTTGGAGGATTGCTTTGACCTTTTTGGTGGTTGAGTGAATGCCTTCGGCATTATTTTGTACCCTAGGAATTTAACCTCTGGGACGGCTATTTTGCATTTGTCCCTCTTCACCTTTAGTCCAGCTTCCTGAAATCATTGTAGAACCATCTGCAGTCATTGTATCAGTTCGGCCTGGTCTCTCACGGCAATCAGGATGTTGTCAAAGTAGGGGGTGGCCCCCAGAATCCCCTGCAATAGATGTTCCATTAGACTCTGAAACAACCCCGGTGCCACACTGACTCCAAACTGTAGGCGCTTGCACTTAACCAGGGGCAGAATCCAACCGGTTAAGAGGCTGCCGTGCACCTCTTAAAAACTAATTTACATTCACCAGAGGTAGCCGGGATGACTAGGTAGGCTCCGGAGGCACGCCAAACAGCTGATTAAGGTAAGAAAAAAAAACCAAGCTGCTCTAAGGAAAGCAAAGGGCAGGAGCAGGTGGGCAGGGCCAAATTCAAATCACCGCTACCAGATGAGGTGATCCAGTATGACCAGTATGCAATCCAGGCTGCATTTCACCTTAACCTTGTAACCAAGTTTGTGTCAGACAGATTTCAATTGAAAGCATACTTAATTCTTCTAACTGTTAGGCTTACATAACTATCTTTCAATGTTTCTTTTCACATGTATACTTTGGTATTTTAATAATTCTGTTAGCAATTTGATGAAAGCCCTATACAGCAGAGTTACTTTGGATAGTGAGTTGGACAGCATATAAATTGAATAAATAAAACATGATTCACCAAGCTAAAGGTAATAAACATAATGAATTGAGATAAATCCCCTGTAATCAGCAATAAACCCTTCTGGTTTATTCCTTGAGAATTGTTGAGATGCCATGCATAGCACCCATGTATGCCAGACCATACTTGGGGTGATGCATCAAGATTGATGTAGAGATAAAAATTAACTGTGACATGCATCATTTGATTCAGACATCATTCAGTGAAAGTTTGCCTATATTACACTTGCCAAGAAAAGACAATTATTTCAAACTGGGTTATCACACATAGCAATATCTCACACTCCATCACTCTATGCAACAGTTATTCAGAAAATTAATGATTCATCGAAATATGAAATTATTTTGTATAAATATGAATGTATTCTTTTTTTGTCTAAAAATTACAAAAGGAGACTTCCAACAATTTTTCAGTGTATGCATTACATGTGAATAAAGTGACTGGTTTAATCCATTGTGAGAATAAATTGTTCCAAGGTTTCAAAAACTATTCTCAAGTTTCTTAGTCCTCATGTGGATTCATACAGCATAGACTTCAGAACAACAGTGTTTGGATTGCTAAAGCAGGAGACCTTATACCATTTCAGACAAATGGCTGTTTAATCTCTTCTTTAAAACCTCCAATGATGGAGCGCCCACAACTTCTGAAGGCAACCTGTTCCACTGGTTAATTATTCTACTGTCAGTAAATTTCTCCTAAGTTATAAGTTGGATCTCTCTTTGATGAGTTTTCACCTGTTACTTCTTGTCTTGCCCTCAGGTGTTTTGGAGAACATGTTGTCTCCCTCTTCTTTGAGCCAGCCTCTCAAAAAGCAGACTATTATCATGTCATCGTTAGTCCTTTTCTTCATTAGACTAGGTATACTCAGTTCCCACAACGGTTCGTTGTACATTTTAGTCTCCAGTCCTCTAATCATCCTGGTTGTTCTATGCACAAAACTGGATGCAGTATTCTAAGTGTAGTCTTACTAA
>JAEANM010020362.1:0-12124 GCA_017656035.1 Myanophis thanlyinensis
AAATAAATAAATAAATCTTTAAGAGTAAAATTTTGTTTTCTTCATCATATGAAAACAGGTCTGGGAGTTTGTTGACTGACTGAAGAGCAGGATAACTGTAAAATAAAGAAACTATTTTCTATTATCTTAGCCAATGACAAAAATAATATCACTTCTATTCAGGAAACAATGAAATACTCTATGCTGGAGAAAGTGTTCAGTAATACTGAACACACGCTATTTATATATATTATTTTGATACTATACTGTTCCATACTATTTTATAACATAACAGAAAGCAAAGCTACCTGCTGTAAATAAAGAACATTTTAAATAAAACAAGAAGCTCCCCAAAAGAAAATGGCATTTAACAGATTACATGTCAATGATTTCGTTTACATTATATTGCTCAATATGTAGCATTAATAATGTAATCTCTCCTAACATTTTCTCCAACATTGTCCTAGCTCCAATCTTGAAAGGAAAAGTATAAATAATCTAGGAAAATGTAATGCACTGTTAAACTGAATGTAAGAAATTTTGACAAGCCATTAATATTCCATTGTCATCAATAAGGCTTAGGAATATTTAATTTTGATTTAATTAGGTCCATCCTAAATTACTGCAAATAAAATATTGATAAAGATAAATAATTGACAAGATATTTAATTTATTTATTCTGCTATATCCACTGGTCAGCTTTATAAAAACATCTCCTCACAGATAATATTTAAAAATATTTGGAAATTATCCTATTATATTTCCATATAGAACTATAACAATTAAAACACCTTTTCCCCTGCTTTCATTTCATAAAAAGAATGAGTACAATATTTAGATATTGTAATTTATTTCAGACTTGCCTTTGTTTTCTTATTGGACCTTTGTATAAAGGTGAAGAAACTCATTTATAAAAAACTACTTTATCCAAAATCACATTCTAGACTAAAAAGTCTTAAAATTCACAGTTCTTCATCATCTGGAAAAATAGCTTACTCTAAAAATATCCTCACCTGTTTACTTATGGCTGCTTAGGAGATGCCTAGGGAGACATCTTGCCTACTAATTGGGGAATAGTTTGACCTTGTTGGTCCTAAGGAAGTGGACAGGGTTCTCTCTGTGCTGCCAATACAACCAGCTGCCCATTAAATCCTTGTCCCTCCTGTTTGATGAAAACCTCTAGGACAGTGACCAACAGGTGGGTTCATACAATGATAAATTCCTCACTACAAGAGGTGACATTTCCTGGAACTTTTAGGAAGGCTCTGGTTTGCTCTCTCCTTTAAAAACCACCACTTGATCCCATCTGCTTGGACAATGTTCTTCCAGTTTCCCTGCTTCCCTTTTCAGGGAAAGTAGTAGAAAAGGAGTTACTTGGCAGCTCCAGAGGATTCTGAATGAAATTAATTTTCTGGACCCCTTTCAGTCAGTATTCAGTCAGCTATGGGATACAGACAGCACTTACGAACAACCTTCAGTGAGAAACAAGATGGGGTAATGCAACCATTCTTGCTCTTCTTGATCTCTCAGTGGCCATCAATACCATTATATCCTTTTAGATTGGCTTTGTGAGTTGGAGATGAGTGTCACAGTTTTAAATTGGATCAGGTCTTTCTTCAAGGTCTTTACAACTTTCTCCAAGGTTGGTCCCAATTGGTCTTGATAAGAAGTGAGACATCCAACTCCCTAACATTCATTTGTGACATCCCAGCAGGCTCGGTATTTTCTCCTCTTCTATTCATGAAACCGTTGGATGACATCATTCATAACCATGGTTTGACATATCATCAATATGCAGATGATACTGAGCTCTCCACCTGCTGATTCGAGTAATGCTATCTCAGATTTTACAATAACTGGAGGCTGAATGAGGGACAATGGTCTTTGACTGAACCCTGGTTTTGGGTACATGGAGCCTCAGGATCTGAGTTTTTGTTATCTCTGGTTCTGAACAGAGATGCATTTCCCCATTCAGATCCAGTTTACAACTTGGGAGTTCTCCTTGGAGGTTTCTCCTGGACTCAAAGAGTAGGTGACAAATGTGACCAGGAGAGTTTTTGTACAGCTTCGGTTTGTGCACCAACTATGACCATTTTAGATCTTGACTCCCTGTACTCCTGCACTCCCTGCATTCAAGTTACTTAAGCCTTGGTCATATCTAATCTGGACTACTGCAATATGTTCTACATGGGGCTACCCTTGAAATCCATTTTAGAATAGAATGAGCTGGAAGGGACCTTGGAGGTCTTCTAACCCAGCCTCCTGCTCAAGCAGAAAAACCTATACCATTTTAGATAAGTGACTATCTAGACTCTTGTTAAAAACATACAGTGTTGGAGCACTCACGATTTCTGGAGGTAAGCTGTTCCACTAGTTAATTGTCCTCATTGTTAGGAAGTTTCTCCTTAATTCCAGATTGCTTCTCTCTTTGATAAGTTTCCAACCATTGTTTCTTGTCCTGCCCTTTGGTGCTTTGGAAAATAAATTGACCCCCTCTTCTTAGTAGTAGCCCCTCAAATACTGGAATACTGCTATTATGTCACTCCTAATTCTTTTTTTTAGACTTCCATTCAGAAGTTTCAACTGGTGCAAAGTGCAGCAATGAGAGCAGTCTTTGGAGGTGTTAGGATAGTTCATATTACACCTCTGCTCCCCAAAGTATACTGGCTACCAATCTGCTTCCGTGCAATTCAAGGTGTTGGTTATGAGCTTTAAAGCCCTTAATGGCACAGGTCCAGGCTACCTGATGAAGTATTTTGTCCTGCTAAAACTAGTCCATCCTACTTGGGCCAGCAAAAAGGGCCTATAGTCAAAAAACTCACTGTCAGGATTTGAAAGAAGAGCTTTCTCTGCTGCAGCATCCATCCTTTGGAACATCCTGCCCTCTATCCTGCTTTCAACAGCTGTCCGTCCATAAGAATCTAAACACTTGACTCTCCCAATTGGCCTGAAGACCCATGGGGGAGTTCTACTATGGAGATGGCTGCTAGATTGACAGCAGACTTTACCTTACCACATTCTTTGCTCAACCCTTGTCCAGCTTTTTTTTTAGTCATATTGAAGCATTTTCTTTGTTTTCTCTTTCATCGTTTATTTTATTGTTCTATTATTTTGCTTATGCCTTGTTTAAACTTCTTTTTTATTTCTTCATTTTTTATTATTGTTGTTGTTAGCTGCCTAGAATAGGCCATGGCGAGATAGGTAGCAAATAAATTTAATAAGAAAGACAAAAAAGTCTGTATTCTGGCAGTACCTGACATGACAATACCTGGAGACAGCAGAAGAGAAGAGAAAGAATTGGAGAAGATAATAAAACACAAAGACCTGAAAATAGAACAAGAACAATGTGGCAAAAGAAAATAAAGGTAGTACCAATAGTGATAGCAACCCTGAGTACAATCCCCAAACAGTCAATTGCAAAAAGAAGCTTTACTCGGATCAGCTTATATCCTGTGTATATATCTGTATACAGATACTTATATCTGTAACACCATCAAACATCCACATCTGCCAGGTCCTTGAAAAGGACACAATAGGTAGATAAAAATGCCAAATCCAGTCTGAACATCTGGCTGACTGCAATGAACCATAATAATAATTTAGAATCGCAGAATCTCCTGTTTGAATAGAATTAGGATCCTTAAACACAACTGCTAAAGTATTTACCATAGGAATTGCCCAAGCTTCTACTTAAAGTGAAATATTACCGTAATCAAATGATTGAATGTTTATTTTAATTCAAGATAAAAAAATAATTTGACCACTTGTATCACATAAAGAGCAGAAAAATCTTATGGTCCTGTAAAACTCCTTTTGCTTCTGAGAACTTAATGCCACGTCTGGAAAGGAATGTAAATATAAAATCAAAACCTACTGACCTCATATATCTCAAATATATTGTATAGTCACTGTCAAATAAACTATTAATTTGCTACACAAATTAAATTAAGTAAATTAACAAAACAGATATGCCTGAAAGTATTAATAAAACATTGTTTCCTGTGCTTCGAAACAACCAGTAAAGGTGCAATAATGATATTCCACCCCCAAAGAAACATCTGATTCACTTCAGCAAAGCATTCTATAAAATACAGTAATAGGAAAAAAAAACAGAGACAGCTAGTCAGAGGTGAAATTCAGAAGGTTCTAGGAAGTTTGCTAGAACTGGTAGTAAATTTTCTAAGCAGTTCGGAAAACTGGTTGTTAGAAGAAATCTCCTACTTTACAGGGTTAATCCTATAAGGAAGGCAGGAAAAAACATTCTGGTGTTGTTTCTAGCCTAATCTTTATTATCCTGCTTACAGAAACTGCCCACCCAGTCACATGATCACCCAGCCATGCCCACCCAGCCACGCCTACAGAACCAGTAGTAAAAAAAATTGAATTCCACCACTGCCAGTGTCTGCACTGAACTTAACACTAAGTATGCTTAGAAAAAATATGCCTTCAAATTACTTCATTATGAAAAAAAGTTAATTTAGAGAAGATAAACAAGTCTCTCACTTATTTTAGTACTAATGAAAAGATAGAACTAATAATCACTGCAGTGCTATTACAATTTTAAGGAAAAGAAAGAATAAGGAAAGGAAAAACTTAGAAGGGCCTTTGCACCTTCTATGTCTGTTGAAACAACAGAGTATTAAAGAGAATACTACAAATAGATGATACAATATTTAACATACGGTAACTTGGTAAAACAGACTTGGCTTCATTTTGTCCAGACCTTTCTATGCAATATTATATAATCTTGTCAACAGTTCTTTGAAGAATGTTGTTCACATACACACAGAACAACAAATAAGCATCCAATAAATTACTCAGTATGAGGCTGAGAACATAACCTTTCTTTTTTTAAAATATAAACGTTGAGGCTGTTCTCTGCACCAGATGCTTTTCTTACTAACATTCAATTTGAATGAGTCAGGGCAAATGCACTGTTTATCCTCTCAGGAGGCCAGAATGCATTTGTGCAAAATATGAGAATGCCTAATATTTCAACATACGCTCTGAATCTTCAATAAGTTTTTATTATAGGACTCTCTTTTACTTCACTTAAAATGGTGCAAACAAGAAATATCCTCCTTTGCAATTCACTGTAAATTAAGCAAGAAAATCCAACTTTCCTATACTTAGGCATCTAAAGATGTACTCTGATTTCAAAACTGGGGCAGGATCTATAGAAATAAATATATGTTCATACATAACCCGATGCTAAATTTATTAGGATGCTAATATACTATTAATTCCCATTTCTCATATATGAAGTCATCATCATCATTTTAATCACCACTTATCCATTGGAGGATGAAAGCCTCTTCTGCATGTTTCCAACCTATACAGTCCTGAGCTTTCTTTTGCCAATTGGGCCTGCAATACTTGCTGATATCATCAATCTGTCTTGTTTTATCTATGAAGTAAACATGCATAAATGTTAGAGCTCAACAAGAGGTGAAAGAAAACTAGCAAAACCCAATTGCTTTGTTAGTCTGATAATATGATTCCAATTAATTAACATTATTTTGGAAGGCTTATGAATATTATTTTGGAAGGCTTAGGCATCAAGAATATACTGAAATTAAATCCTGAAATTAGAGAAGGCAATGTTTTCAATCAATCAATACTTTTAAACTAATTTATTCATACCTTTTTTGTTATCTCACTACTGCATACTTCCCATACTTGGTATGTACAGCAGTTAAGAGATTTTATGGCACATATACACAAATGATAACTTCCCTTCCTCCATATTGCTCCTCAACACAAAGATCTGATATTGAATAGACGTCTTTTGTTTACTAACTGGATTTCTACTTGAACTAATATACAAGAATGCTAACAGCTCTTTAAATTAAAATACAAAATGTGAACCATGCATTAAAATTAATAATAAGATTGACAGTTCAAGATGTAAAATTAAGTTCATTTTTACAGGTTTTTCCAACTGCCAGTATATTGGGACCAAAAACAATTCCTGAAGGAATACATTGCAAAGCAGTAGCTGATAAGCAAGCCTGGGCCAACTTGCAATTCAGAAGAGCTTTTCTTGAGGATCTTGATGATTCTTATCATGAAAGATGATTCTAAATCATTTGGCCTCTTTTAATTGTTAATAGCTTAAATTGTACCTTAAAAACAACAGCCAATTAGTTTTAGCAGTTAATCTTTCCATTCAGCCTCTATATGTTAACCTGCCTAACTGCTACAACTACCAACTGCAACTTCCAATTCACTTTTCTAATTGCAGGCCCCATGCAGGGACAGACCTTTTTAATCATTGTGGATGTCTTCTCAAAATGGCTAGAAATTGTCAGAATGAAGTCAACCACTGCAGAGGCTACAATAAGGGTGCTCAGAAGGGTATTTGCCACACATGGGTTACCGGACGTATTAGTGTCTGATAACGGGCCCCAATTTACCAATAATGTCTTCGAAATATTTCTAGCAGAGCAGGGCATCTGACACGCACTGGTCGCCCCCTATCACGCGGCCAGCAATGGTCAAGCGGAGATTTTTGTGAAATTAGCCAAACACTAACCCTGATACATACAGGGAGTCCTGTGTTATAGCAAATATTTTGTTCCATGACCCTGTAAATTACTTTTTGGTCACATTTGATCATAGGCATGCAGAAAGTTGGTTGCCATCATTCTTGCATTCTTGCATTTTTCTATAAAAGTCATATTTAATTCAAGACATTTAAGGTAGTCAGCCAATATTAATTTTTCAAAACATGTACTTTTTAAAAAAAGTAAAAGTAAATTTCCGTAAAAGTAATTATCTTCTTTAATGCTTCTTTCATCAAATTAATATTTCTTGTTTTAGTCAGGCTGGATGGGAATTCTAGAAATTGAAATCCTAGTACAGCTGAAGATTTCTATTTCTTTTCTGCTCTTGATGATCGCATGACCCACATGTCTTCTAAGAAATATATTTAATACTGACCTAAAGCCTTGAAAGATGTGTCATGTTCATCACAATTTTTATCTTTGCATTATGTGGATGCCACATTTTTAGTATAGTGTTTTTCAAACATGGCAATTTTAAGATCTGTGACCTTCAATTATCAGAATGATCCAGCCAACATGACTCATTGGTTTTCTAAAAGTTGAAGTGCATGCAAATTTGCCAAGTTTGAGAAATACTGCTTTAGTGTGTACATACAGGGAGTCTGTGCTACAATTGAGACACATAGTTTTCTCTCAAACATTCAAATGTATGCCAGATTGAGGCTATTTCCTCATTAATAGTTGGTAGCATCCTATAAAATGCTGAGAGTTAAATATTGCTGTACCAAAAGAATAGTAATGAGGACAAGTTTACACCACTTTAATAATGGGTAATGCTAAAATGTATACATCAATATAAGGAAAATTGCCTCAAATAAATTTTGAGATAGAGTGCATATCAAGGGTTTAAAACATTCAAATAATTTCCCTCTATCTTACATGTTAACTGGTCTGCTAAAGGTCAAAACTGAACTAGCCAATTCTGATATTTTTTCTTATGTTGAAGCAATGCTATAATAAACAAAAGTATACTCACAGGAACATAATTGATGGGTTGAATTCATGATCTGATTCATCAAGACATTTTCTTTAAATTCCAAGTCACAATAATGACATAGCCTAAACAGCAAGCCAACAACCTGATTATTATTCTTTCTTGCACTGTTTCAATGTATTTTATTTCTGTTGCAATACTGTCATTCCTTGGGTTACATCTTCATTCTCCAATGTCTGCACTATATTTACTAAAATTGCTTACTTATCTAACCCTTACGACTATTTTCCTCCGTCTCTTCTACCAACTGGAATGGCATAGAGAAGTAATGTTACCTTACAATGTTTTGAAATGAAAATAGAAAATCAATGTCTAATCCTCAACTTGCCTTTGGGCAACCACATATACAACATCATGGAAAAACCATCAGGATGCATCAATCTATCTAATCAATTATTTTTGCTTAGAGCATAATTGTTGTGGTGTTTTGTTTTTAAATTCTGACCTTCTGCAGAACAGTGTTTTGCTCCATGAACAAAAGCACCAAAATCATCATACAACAATAGATTTCAAACAGCATTAGCAATGAGATTCCAGGTGATGTTTCTTGTTTACTTATGTAATCAAAGAAGCAGTCTCTTGAAGTTTTAATTTTTTTACAAAAAACCACACATCTGCTCATAACAGATGGCTGTTTTCAACTTGTTTCATATATATGTTGTGTTTTTTTCTGACTTTAAATGTTGCAACGATAAAAGCTCTTTGTGATTTTGAAAAGTGTCTTTCAAAATGTATGTATAGAAGGGAATAACATTTACACCAAAATCTAACTTTAGAAAAGACTATCACTGATTTAATTGGAATAGTTTAGACAGAATAAATATAATATGATACTTTACAATGGGATAATAAATACATAATAATCCAATACAATGAAGTTGAGACAATATTGATGGAGTATCCTTGAGAGTGACTGGCAACTTTCAAATCAATCACAATTCACCTTCTAAAATTAAACAATAGTTTGTAATCAAGCATGCTGTTTCACCTAGATTAGAGGTGTTAAAGTAGATTTCATTGAGGGCCGTTTGACTTCAGGGGGCTGGGGTGAGCATGGTCAGGGTGGGCGTGGCCAGCTCAACATCACTCCTGTCGGAGGCGCAGATGGTGGCCTGAGCGCTCTGCCAGTGAAAACAGGCTCCCGAGCTCCAATTTAGCTACCACAGCCTCCTGCAGCCCTCTGCCAGTAAAAACGGAACTTAGGAGAAACGCAAGCGGAATTGTCAGCAGCACCATGGGCTGGTCCCTCAGTGTTTCCAGGGCAACCCCACGGGCCAGATTTAAATACCTTGCAGGCCGGATCCAGCCCCTGGGCCTAGAGTTTAACATCCCTGACCTAGATTTTAAAACAGCACAAATATTCACGTACATCCTCATTTTGTGAAGTTGTACTTTGTATAATGGATAATATACTTATTTGTACTCTAAATGATCCCATTTGGTCATTTTAATGTATGACCAACAAAATGGTCAAAATAAACACTTTTACATTAGTATGGCAGTGACAATGCCATGAAAGACTTAGCATGATTTCTTTCTCATTTTCCTAATTGAACCAAGGAAGGAGAGCTTCAATAAAAAGACTGTTTAAAAGGCAAACAAACTTTTATTTTCAAAAGGAAGAGGGTAGAAATACAAATCAACTGAATTGAAAAGATATAAATTATAATAAAACTCCATGTTTTCAAAAACGTTTCAACGTTTTCAATACATTGTAGGATTTATCATTAAATATTTATTTCATCCTATATATTTATTATAATCTTTCAAAAAGATATGTATTTCTGTAAATGGTAGCATATTCTTTAAATATAACGAGCCATGTTATTTATTAATTCTAATCATGCTATTCTTGGAAACATCATGAACTCTGTAGACATGACAGATGATTTAATTACTACAACATATGATAGATCCTCAAAATGGAAACTTATTATAAAGCTATATTTTTTAAAAAATGGAGCAAGAGCATAAAATACGATTTTGGTCTGCTATGTTGGTAAAGGTCTCGTTTTGTTGTCAGTAAATACTTTTGGACCTATATGCATGTATGTTGCTGGAATTCAACATCACCAAAAATTCTGGAAATGGTCAGAACAGCAATAGAATCTTCTGTTCAGAACATCACAAGTCATAGAAATAACAACAATTTGCTTTGCCTCCAACTCCCAGATTGATTTTATTTGATTTTTATACTGCAAATATTATTTTTATAAATAATGACAAACATATCTAATACTCCTTTTTATTTATTTTCCCCACAAGAAGTCTATGAGGTAGATTGGGCTGAGAGACAGTGTCTGATCCAATCAGCCAACTTTTATACCTAAATTAGGACTAGAATTCACAGTCTCCTGGTTTATAGGCCAGCAGTTTAACCTATACTCCAAACTGCCTCTTACCTAAGGATGCTTGTTCTTTGAGAAAAGTTGAGGAAGCTCACTTGAGAGTTCTTCAATTTGAACATAATTAAGTCTTTCGCCTAGGTAATTTTCAAGATATGAATAGGACTTTAAGGTCAAGACTTTCATTTTGCCATTCCAAAACATTAACCATTTTTCTTCTTTAACCATTCTTTGGTCATACAACTTGCATATTTTGGCCATTTTTTTGCTACATGATGCAATTTCTTTTGAGCATCAGTTCATGGACAGATATCCAACATTTTCCTGTACAATTTGTTGGTACAATTCAGAATTTCATCAATGATGGCAAACCACCCTGGTCCAGAAGAAGCAAAGCATGAAGCTTCTACTACCATGTTTCACAGATGAGATAAAGTTCTTATGCTGAAATGCAGGGTTTGCCCTCGCCAAACATACCATTTTTCCTTCAAGTCAAAAATTTCTATTTTGTTCTTATCCATCATCAAAACATTCTTCCAACAACCTTCTGGTTTAACCAGGTAGTCTTTCACAGAGCTTGCAGCATTTTTCATCACATTTGCTATGCATTACACCAGGAGTCCCCAACCTCTGGGCTGCAAAGTAGTATTGGTCCACAGCCACTGCATTTGCATGATTAGGTTCAGCATTCAAACCCATCTACTCCCCCACACACCCTGGACTGTACAGCCAAAAAGATTATATGCCTTATACCATACAATTATACAGTTAATAACCTAAATTAAATTTCTGCCAACAAACTGCATACTATTAATACAATGTTTACTGTCACATTTATAACAGTTTTAGCATTTACTTGACCTGAAGGCTGAGCAATGACTCAAAATAACTATTCTATCATTTTCTACAGTTCCTTGTTACAGATTGATCCTGAATCTCAGTTGCATCACTCAGAATACCAGAATATCATTTTCTTTGGGTCATTTTTACAGACTGTTTAAGTGATCTCCAGTCTCACTTCCACTGTCCTCTTAGTAACATCCAACATTTCTAAGCATCTCCCATATACTGTAAATCCTTCTGAAACCTACTGTATATTCAGCCATTGAATTTTAAAAAATGTTACTGAAGAAAAATTCAGAATGTAGTGTTCTAAAATGAAGTATACCATACTTCATCTTGAGTTTAAATCTTAAAATGAATCTTCTTCTTCTTTCGGCTGTTCCCATTAGGGATCGCCACAGCAAATCAACTGCCTCCACCCAACTCTATTGTTATTCAATCTTAAAATGAATAAAACATAAAAAAATATGGCATGGGACCAGGTTGTGTGAAAGACCATTTTCCCCAATTTTATCTGCCCATTCCACTAGATTTCACAGAAAGGATGTATTATGATTCTGTCATGTAAAAAGCTGTTTGGTGATCTTAGGTGATGGTCCTTTTCTGCTGTTGCCCCCACAGTGTAGAATCTCTTACTTCACCTCAAACTGAGGATGGCCTCATTGCTTCTAAGCTTCTGAAGATTTAGTTATGCCAGTGTGCCTGGATGAATAGTGAGGTGGTACTACTACTATTAGCATCTGCCCATCTATTATTTTGTTAATAATTTCAATGGTTTTTAAATATTTGTTAATAATGATTTTAGGTATTTATTTAGTTTTTTATGTCTCCTAGAGTCAGTGGCTCATGAGATGGGCAGCTCTATAAATAAATCAGATAAATATATAACTAGTTCTGATTGATAACCTTTATTTGATGGAATACCCGATTCCCCCTAGCCCTCCCCCCATAGTCTTCCTATGTGTAGCCAATCTCGCACTGCTGAGATATTTGGGGAAACATTGAAGTGTTTGGGTGAAATTCCACTCTCAGGGTAAACAGCCTTGAAGATGCCAACACACTAGCACAAATCGGATTCCAAAATGTTATGTCCTTCCTCAATTGTCAATCCCCCTCTGCACAATTTTCCATATAAAGGCATACAGCTTTATTGCCCATTTGTTCCATCCTCCATTCCCCAATTTATGGCAGAATGTCAGCAAGGTGCTAAGCTGAAGTGGTAGACCTGACAATTGTTTTGTTCAAAAGCTGAAGTGCTAATACTGAATAAAAACATAACAAAATATTAACTGTAAAAATTGAATGTATATGAGGATTAAGAAAATAAATGGACAATGTATCTTCCAGTTCCATCCCAATGAGGGTGATCTCTTCTTCTTCTTCTTCTTCTTGTTCTT
>JAEANM010020363.1:0-12123 GCA_017656035.1 Myanophis thanlyinensis
GGGGAAAGGGCCCTTCTCATTCTCAGAGCAAAGGATCGGAGGGATGACCCAGTCTCTCTTTTGCCTCTTCAAGCCAGGCCCAGATCCTTGGAAGAGCAGCACCTCCGCCTGAGCAGACGGACCGGTCTCCTGTGAATAAAGACAGGGCTCTCTGGTTCCCTAAGCAAATGAAGGGGGCGACTGTCAACTTAGACTCCCTTTTGAGCAGTGGGGGGTTTAAGGGAAAGCAGAGAAAGAGGCTGCCCCAGTGATTTCTGGCCCCCCAGAAACGCCTGTGTCCACACAGAGGGACCTTGCCCCAAAGCTTGGTGCCCTGGGTCTAAAGCTAAAATGGGGAGCAGCCTAAACTCCCCCAGGCTCTCTGTGCCCAACACCCCCCCCCCCCGTCTTCTATCCTCACAGCCTTTGCGGATCAGTTTTCCTCTTTGGACCAGCAGTGACACACACACACACACACACACACCACAGAGTGGCATGAATGGGCCCCTTTCCACAAAGTGTCCTCTTGCGGCCCTGCAGGGATGCCTCCAGCTGGAATTGCCCATCCGATCTCTGGATCTCTGCCTTTCTTGTGGTCTCTGCAAGTGCTGCCATGAACAGCCTCTATTCTTGTCCATTTATTTGTTTTTAGGAATAATGTTTGCTTCTAAGTTTTAATTTCATAAAACAAATCATCTAGTTGATTGGGACTTTTTCCTAACTAAGTCAGCATGGACGTGATGGGAGGGGAGGGAGGAAGGAAGGAAGGAAGGAAGGAAGGAGCAGGCAGGCTTCCTTCTGAAAGGTAGAATGAGTAAAAGAGGAGATGGGATTATAGAATCCAGACTTCATCTAAGAAAGGCTTCCCTGTTTGTCTGAGTGGTTGAGAGGAATGGAGGCTTTTGTAACAAGGATCACATTTGACTAGTGGGCAACCTTTTGGACTCAGGATTGCATCCCTGTTTCTCTCCGCACACGCCAACACACCACGTAGCCTGCTTTCACATCAGAGAGAAGCTGTGACTAAGCTTTGTGTAATCCAAGTGCCCTCTAAAGCATCTGACAAAATACATCAGAGAATTCAGGCCCCAGAAAGCTGCCTATTTAATTTAAGCCTATTTATATATTGGCATAATAATGAATATTAGCTGTCATCTTTATCAGCCACTGAACGCTTTTGGGAATGCAGAGTGATCGACTTGTCAGCCTGATCCAGGATATCAATCTTCCTTCTCTGATCTTCCCAAGGATGCTGGCGATCACTCATTTTTCCTGTGTTTGTATTTCCCAATGTAGAACTTTTTTATGTTTAGCAATTTGGTTCTCTTAAAGGGAACTTGTGTGCATGACTGTGATTGCAGAGGTAACCTTTGCGATTCATGTTTATTGATTTCCACCTTCCTGGACTTTGAGCACGAAAGCAGTTTCTGTTCTTTGCTGGTGGAAGGGTCAGGAAAGAGAGATCAGGGCCAGCCTGACTGGGGGCAACCCACCGCAAGGTTTTCCTTGGAAAAAGAGGTCTTCCAGCTGAAAATTATTCCCACCCTCCCCCCATGCATAGTTGAAACATCTCAGCAGGGACGCACATCCATGGAGGGGGAGGCTAGTGTTTCCCACAGCTGCATTCCCACCCCCTTCCCTCTTGATTTCATTGTAACTCTTGAAGTAGCTGGTGAGACCCCTCTTCATACCTGAGAAGAGGGAGGGGACCCTGACTCTCCCAACCTTTGTCTGTCTGGCTACTTAATAGCTTTGTAGAGGTTTCTCCCATGAGGCTATGAGTTCGCAGTGAATGGAAAATATCTCCTGTCCTGTGTAAAGTTTAAAGTTTGCTGCCCCTGTGTCACTCTTAGGAAACACTGTTTTAAATGAGAGGAAAACATCAGAATAAAGCCAGCTGGTCTGTGTGCATATTTTCAGTCCACGCCTGGCCCTGCAGCTTATTGTGCACTCTGATGCTGTGGGTCTTCAGTGACAAAGGTTGAAGAACTCCCTTGGCAAACAAAGCAGCTTAGCCCCCTCCCCTGAATGTTTTGCTGTTTCATTGAAGGTTGCCCTGTGGAGTCCCATCCCCCTTTCTCAGGGAAGGGGAGCAGTGTTGGCCCTCCCAGCATATGTGCCCCAGTTCTGGAATGTGGAAGCTTTCTTGGTGGCGAGGCTGCTGCCCAGCAATGATCCTTTGCTAAATTTTGAATCTTAGTGCCCAGAGCTCCTCTTAAGGTTTTGTAATGAAGGACCGAGTGGCCTTTGCATGCAGGATCTCGATTAAGCCCTTGGGGCTCAGTCCAACCACTGCATGGCTGACTTTTCCTTTCCAAGCAACGGAGCAGCATCCTCTGGGCTCCCCGGAGTTGGTGCTTGGCACCTGCTGCCTGGAGGTGAAGGTCTTCCCCATCCTTAAGGAGTTGCTCCTGCTCCATTTCTTTTCCCAGAGAGCCAGGTGGGGAACGTTAGGGGTCTATCCTGTTCTGCAGCTACTATGGGTGGGTCAGTCTGCTGACTTTACAGCCTGACTTGCCCGAACTCTGTTGCTGGCAAGGGGCGGTTTGGGGTGAACAGAACCACAACTCCATGTTAGCTCATTGATGTCCCCTTTTCCAGCCCCAGCATCTTCACTGAGTAGGGCTTGTCAGAGAGTTCCAAAGCCCATTTCTGCTTCCGATGCTTTCCTACTGCTGCCTGTGCTGTTTGGGTGGGACTGATAGAAACTGGAGTCCAAGATCTCCAAAGGGATGGTCAGTCCAGGAGCAGAATCCATTTCCAGCACCCTGACATTCTCCATTACCTGCACCGCCTGCTCCTGCGGGGACCCCACCCAGGACAACAAGCCTACCTGAAGGAGGAAGGTGAGGCAAAGCAGCAGCATGATCCCCAGGCAGCCCATCGTCCTCTGCCTTCTGTTGCAGCCAAGTGGCTAGCAGATGGGTATAATCGCTGGGCAAAAGTCTCGGCTTGCGTGAGCAGTGCAGCAGAGGGAGATAAGCCAGGGCCAACTGCCAGATCGCACTCTCCGAATTGGAGGAAGCGTCCCCAAGAGAACGCCTCTTGCCCAGTGCTGGGGCCTGTGAGCACCCTGCAGTAGGGAAGCTGCCTTCCAGGGCCAGGTGGTGGCGCTAAGCCTGTAACAAATGCAGGCACCTCATTGTCCGTTTGGAAAACAATCTGGTATGTAATCCTGTGAAGTCACATTGTCTGTCTCTGATTCTTCCAAAGTTGCTTTTTCCAAAAGGTAATGAGTTTTGGGGTTTTTTTTCCCTTTGAAAACATTTCACTTCTAATCCAAGAAGCCAATTCAGTTTGTTTTTATTTTATTTATTTTTTAAAAGTACCTTTGGGACAACCATGACCTGGATGAGAGAGAATTTCCATAGACTTTCTGATTCCTTGTTTGCCTGCTCTAGAGATAGAGGGGCCTCCTCACTTCCCCTCTCCCTCCCTTGTTCTGTGGGCAGAATAGAAATCTGGATCTGGTAGATCATCAGAGGACCAAGAGATCCCTGAGGGGTGTCAGGTTTTCCAGTGGTGAGGAACAGCAGCTACAAATGAGGTTGATAAAAAGCACTACACAGAGATGCCACCAGAGGGCGCTCTCAGAGCATCCTGCCTGCTTCCCTTCCTCTTGAGGTTTTTAATTGAAGGAAACCCCAAAATGAGTGGTTTTTATTCCCCAGAGGATGGTTGGATAGCAGCCAAAGAAAGAGGAAAACTATCTGCTCACCTTTGGGATTGAAAGGCACAAGACCTAGGGTGCGTGTGTGCGTGTGTGTGTATAGCATGTGGGACAATTGTCATTTAGTTGATTGGCTTTTAAGAGCAGCTTTACTTCTGATCAATACGTGGAGTCAGTCAAGGTCAGGAGGGGGGCTTCTGGCTCCCCTCTGGAGCTCTGCCAGGGTCAGAGGCTGGGACCCTGTGCAAGGGGGGCTTTCTGTTCTGCCGGGGTCATCCCCGGGCCCCTCTGGCCCCTCTTGACCCAGTCCTTTTCTGTGTTGCTAAGGCAGCAGGCGAGAGAGAAGCCAGGCTCTAAGACAGAAGTTGCAGAAGTATGTTGTTGCAGCATGTGTGGGTGTGTGTGTGTGTGTGTGTGTGTGTACACATAGGTTCAAGCGCCTCACCAAAGGGGAGAGGACAAGTCTGGATCTGCTCACTGCCTTTGGGAAAGTGGGAGTGCTGCACCCCTTTGGCGGCTGTTGCTCATCCTCTTGGCTGACTGAATAAGAGATTCGGGAGGGGGGGAATCCTGCTCCCAAAGGCCTCTGCGTTTGCTCTGGACTAGAATTTGCCTGAGTCCAAAGGGAGTCAGCAGCCCTTTTTCCTTGGAAGTGATGCTGCTTCTGTTGCCTCAACCCAGGAAGCTTTTCCTTTGCTTTAGACTTTGCCCTGCTCCCCCCAAGCAGTGATCCCTTCCGATTGGCATTGGAGAATGTAATCTTGATCCTCTTTCCTCACCAAGGGCCTGATCCTTTCATTCATCGGAGGGCCTCTCCTTGGATACGGGCAGGAGCAGCTTTATGCAATCCAGGCCTCTTTCTCACAACAGCCCCTTCCCCTCTGAAGTGCCTCTGAAGAGTCAGCCTCCAGGAGACCCCTGCTTTCTGCCCATCCATTTCAAGCTGCACCTGAACAAAGCCTTGCAGGAGGTCTCTGGGAACTCGGACTCGGGGATCCCAAAGAAACTTGGGGGTGCTGAACTGATGGAAGGGGGACCCAGAAACACACTTTCTTTGTTCAGAGTGTAAATCATCTTGTACAAGCAAGGCAAGCAGTATATAAATTCCCTCATTTTGCAAATAACATAAAAGTATTTTACATTCTCCAGGATTCTCTTTTAGTTGTAATATGTTTTATACTTTAAAATATATTGTAATATGTTTTATATTTTAATATGTTTTATACTTTAAAATATCAAAATGGCAAATAGCTCTGACCTTCCAATTTTTAAAATACTAATTGTAGTTTTTAGTTGTTTAGGTCCTGCGTCCTGCCCGTTACCTAAGGAGGTGCAAAAAATGCAGTTGCCCCCCCCCCCCTCATTCCCTGGAAGAACCTCCACACCCTTGCCCCTCCCAACCTGCCCTGGTTGATGGTCAGGTGAAAAGCTGCATGGTAGAAAGTCCTGCCCGGCGGCGGCTCCTGTTTCAGGGCTGGTGGAACCCACTTTGGCGCAAGGGGCAGAAGCGGGCGCTCCTGCTTCCTTCGTGCTCGGAATCGGGCTGGTTGCGGGGGACCCAACTGGGGAGGGTGGTGAAATGGGGCGGATCTTCGGCAGAACACGCCAGGAGGGAGGGGGATCTACCCGGTGGCCGCCGGCTCCTTCGGCAAGCGACCCTCTGCCTCTTGGGATTGGCCGTTGCCCTGCCTGCTGCCCCCTCCGCCCCCTGCCCTCCGCTTCCTTACAGCGCCGCCGAGGCTGCGGGGAGAGGCCGGCTGAGGGTCGAAAGGCGGAGCGGCGGAGGGTCTTGGGGGCGCTCGATCGAGGGCACAGCTGCAGGGGGAGGGGGGAGGATTGGCAACTCTTGCCTCCTTTCGGTCGGGGACCGGCTTTCGGGGCCGCGGGAGCCGCCACCATCGGGCCCGATCAAAGGAGCGGAGGGACTCTTGGAACTCAGCTTCAGGGGGAGGGGAGGGGGCGGCACGGGGCGGTCCAGCCGGAGACCCGCCCGCGGAGCCTCACCTGGCGCGGCGCCTTTAAAGGCCTGGCGGGGCAGGCGGAGCCCATTCAACGAGCGGGCGCTCGAGTGGAGCCGCCGCCGCCGCCTCCGCCGCCGGTCGTCCCTTTCCTCGACGGCAGCGATGGGCTGGCGGCGGGCTGCGCGCTTCCTCCCCCTGGCCCTCCTCGTCCTCCTCCAGGTGAGCGCCTCTCCGGACCCTCCTTCCCGCCGCCGCCCTGCCGGCTCGACGCCGCGCGGCTCTTGCGGGGCTCCGTGGCGGCCGGGAGGGAGGGAGGAAGGAGGGGCCGCAGGCCTGAGCCCGCCCGTTCTCTCCCCCGCAGGTGGACCGCCGCCTGGCCGCCTGGCTGCCCCCCTGCCGCTCCGGCTTCATCTCCGCGGTGCCCGACGGGCGGCTGAGTCCA
The DNA here is from genome assembly GCA_017656035.1 of Myanophis thanlyinensis. Taxonomy (NCBI): domain Eukaryota; kingdom Metazoa; phylum Chordata; class Lepidosauria; order Squamata; family Homalopsidae; genus Myanophis; species Myanophis thanlyinensis. The sequence continues at coordinate 6,053 of JAEANM010020363.1, forward strand.
GGCCAGGTCTTGAGCGAAGGTAAGCCCGAGGCGCATCTGTTTGTCCTGGCCGTCCCGCCCCGAGAGTCGAGCCCCTCCGGAGGCTCCCTTGGTCCCGCCCTCGGTTCCTTCTCCCCCCGCGGGGGCTCGGCTTCCTCGCGGCAGGAAGCCGCTGCCGTCTTCGTGGGCCAGGTACTGGCGGGCGGAACCGGCGGCAACCTTCGGGACAGGGCCCGGCTGCAGAAGAGCAGCGGCTGGCCGGGAGTTCTTGGGGGGCTTTTTCTCCCGTCGCCCGCTGCTCTCCCCTTCCTTCGCTGGACGCCCGTCGAGCGGGGAGGCGGGCTGAGTTCAATTCCAGACCGATCCTGAACTCTAGTAGGGGGCTCTGCCTGTGGCGGCTGCTCCTTTCCCGAACTTTTCGTCCATTTTGTGCCCAAAGCTGCACTCCTAATCGAGCCCTCTCGAGCAGTCTCAGGAGGTCGCGAGTCCTCCAGCGGTGTAAACGCCGATGAACTTGGGGTTTCTTCGAAACTGAAGGATTTACATTCGGGGGTCTGTTAGGATCATGGATTGCTCGATGGTAATTCGTTCCATGGAGAGTTCTCATTGGATCTAGCGTGGGGGATGGGCAGCTTCCTTAGGAATGGGGGAAGGGGCTGGAACAGAGGGAGTTAAGGGATTCCTGCCAGGGATCTTCTCTGCTTTGGTTTTTTTTTGCTGGTCCTAACTTGTTTAAGTCAAACAGTTAAAAGCATAATTCCTCTTGCCACAACAGTAAAGGAGACTGCAGGGAGTGAATTTTACTTACACACACACACACATTTGAATTGGCCTGTGAGTGGGGCTAGGCTGAGCAAGCAGGGGCAGACTGGGGGTTGCAGAAGGGATGCCTTTGCCCCAGCGAAAGAGGGCATGGTAGGGTGGCCTTTCTCAGTCCCACCCAATGCCTCCTCAGCCCCTTTCCTCCTGGCCCAGTGGTGGATATTTCAGCCATTGTCTGAGACCCTCCCTCCCCCAGCTCCCGGAAGGGGCTGTTGTTGTGCAAAACAGGCCCATTGTGCCCCAAACAGAGGCTGGTCTGTCTCTGCTTCAGCCCTGGATCCTGCCAGGAATCCTTTAACTCCCTCTGTACCAGCCCCTTCCGCCCTGCAGCCCAGAGCCACCCTGATCTCCCCAAGGCCTGGAAGGAGGACTCTGGTGGGAGGGGGGGATTCTGCCTCACCCAGGATTTGGAAGCAGCTGGACACCAGCCTGGGCCTCTCCCAGTGGAGGAACTTCTGAATGTCCCTGGTCTCATTTCTGTTCTGCTCTCTGCTACTTTGAGGAAGAGAGAGTTACAACACCTGAAAACTCAAGGCAAGTTCTCTCCTCTTAGGCAGGCCAAACAGCTGCTTTGAAGTCTGAGGTCCTGGCAAAACTGGTGGGGGGTTGATTCAGAGGTGGGGGGGTTAGGATGCTTCCCTTCAGCCAGGGAGTGTGGCTAGAGGGCTACTTTAGCCCCCATCTTTCTCAGTTGAGCATTAACTTTGGTGGTGGCCCTCGCAGAGAGGCTGGGGGGGGGCTCTTCCAGAGACCCTCAATAGTTGATGCTTCTTCCAGCAGCTGTGAGTGATTATGGGCCATCAAGGCATTGCTACAGTTACATTCTAAGTCTTAATGGCAGCTGGATAGACAGGTAGTTCTGTCCCTGAGCTACTCTGAGTTGTGAGAGTGGTGCATTTTTTTGCTGTGACTTTTGCTCTGAAAGGGTCTTGCAATATGCCAAGGTGTTTGTGCTCTCTGTTGGGCCAGAGGTCAGTGGGCCATTCCTGCACCCCTCCCCACTAAATAAGCCTGATGTTTACGGAGACATTTAGAGACAATCTGCCACCCCCACCCCTAGCTGGGCGAGTTTTCCTCACCTTTCGGGCAGCTTGACCCTGTGATGGAGGGGCCTTGAGATGAGATAAGAGCTGTTGCCCTGCAGGCGGCAGCCTTAAAATTCCAGGGACACGGCAGAAAGGGAAGGGGTAGCCTGTCAGCCCCCCTCCCGCCCCCCCCTCCCGGCCATGCTTAGGAAGAGAGGCAGGGAGCAGCCACATCCCTCCACCCCCTCTGATATGAGGTGTCTTTGGCCAGGAGGGGAATGGGGGAAGGGAATGGGCAACCGGGACATGGCAAAGATCTCAGAGGGAGGGAGCCTTCAATGAAGTGCACCAGTGGCTGTTTGTCCACAGTCTGCAGGGCCAAGAGGCAAGGGGGGGGGGCTTTCTGCTCCGCTCTTGGCCAGTCACCTGGGAAAGAGAGATTTCCACTAATGGCATGCAGAGGGTTCTGGGACGCCGCTAATGGCTGCCAAATGGGTCCAATTCCACTAAGTGGGGAGAGTGCTGGGCCAGCTGGGAGGGGTGCTCAGAGCTCCTCCTGCTTCACAGGCAGAGAGCCGGGTCTCTCCAGCTGAGCCACCGGCCCATGCATGGCTGCAAACAGAGCAGACTCTACAGAGGGGTCACCCTAAGATGGGAGCCTTAGCTGGCACGTGGGGCAATGGAAAGAAAACTCAGGCTGGGTAATTCCCTGCCCCCCCCCCCGTCTCCCTCCGTCCCTCTGTGTAAGCAATCCAAGGACTGGAAGTGCCAATCCATTAAATGGCAAACAGGATTGTGGCTCCAGATGGAGGGTGGGGGGAGGCTTCTTGGGTGCATTCTAGACCCTCCCCCACTGCTCAGTTGGCAACCCCTTGCAGGGGGGGGGACAGGGCTTCCTCTGCTGGTACCATTTACAGCAGGGAGGGGGTTGTTTGGACCATATTTTGGTTGGACGTTTCAGGTTCTCCTAATGTGGCTTTCCTCTCCCCTCCAGTCAGGTCTGCCGATTGCTGGGGAGGGGAGCCAGTCCTGGGCAGCCCCGGCCTCCAAATGCTGGTGGATGGAAAGGTGCTGGCGACAGGACAGCGCTACAGGCAGGCGTGGGAGAGGCCTTTCAGGGTGCATGCCAGAGATTCCAGGGGGATCCAATCATCTGCCTCGGTTGTCCTGCTGAACAAAGGCCCCCCTTCTTCACAGGTGAGCTGCTCTGCCCTCGGGAGAGCGCAGGTGGCAGGGGCGCCATGGCAACCCTTCTGCCTCCCTGGGCGGTTGCAGTGGAAACTATGCTAATAGAGCACTGGGGCTCTGTGCAGGCAGGTGGAATGTGTGTGGGGGTCACTCCCCTACAAGGGGAGAGGCTTTCTTTCACCTGGCCTACGGAAGAGGCCTGAAGGTGCGCTGGGCAGGCAGGGTCCCAAAGAGTCTGCTGAATCAATCCAAATTGTGCATCAGCATTGAAGTTTCCAGTATTGTGTAATCCTTCGGCTGTTGTTGGACTACAATTCTCAGCATCCCCTGCCAGCACAGCTAATTATAAGGCAGGCTGGTATGTGTGTGGGGGGGAGATGTTAATTCAACAGCATCTGTAGGGCAACAGTAGCAACACCATTATAACATGTGGATTTTGAGCAAAGTCACAGGGCTTCATTTCTCAGCCGAATCACAATAATGGATTACTAAATAAATGTTCATAAAGTATAGGGATTGTTCAATAAAATGCTCTCTCTTTGTTTGCATCTTCAAGTGCAAAGAAATTCACATTTTCCATGGAATAACAATAATTGTTTGATTCGTCCCAGCTTCCTTTCCCCATCTTTTGAAAACACATTTAAAAAGGAAATGGTTCTAAATACGCTATTAAAATGGCTTTACATACTGTACCTCGGTCCATATAATGAGATAAATTCTTAGCTTTATGTCTTTAATTATGCACTTTATTATAAAAAGTGCACAGAGGCGGGAATTCTCCTGCTCAAAGAAATGTTTATATTTTTGTCCTTGGGTTGGCTTTTGGCACTTTCTTGTCCACCCCAATTATTTGCGTCTGTAACTCTGGTTGAGTTCTGGGGTGACAATGGGGTGCCTGGCCAGTTGAGCTTAGTCCGCAGGCTGCCTGGTTGGTGTCTGCTGACCACGGCTGGAAAATGCCTGTCCTTGGACAGTGGGGGTGATGCTGGCCTTCTGGCCAAGGGGGCTTCTGGTTGGGTTTTCTTTGCTGCACGCTCAGAGTGGCCCCCGTTCCCCTGGGAGAACTCCCTGCCTTACCTGCCGGAGGTGTTCTTGCAGGAAGAAGCGACTCCTGCCAGGCTGGTGGAATGGCCGAAGTTCCCATTGACCCTGAAGCGGCGGAAGAGAGACTGGGTGATCCCCCCCATCCGAATGCCTGAGAATGAGAGAGGCCCCTTCCCCAAGAAGCTGGTTCAGGTGGGTGGTATCCGGAAGGATTTGGCCTGCCCACCTGCAGGGTCTGGAGCTGGCTCTTCTGGGTCAAAAGCCCATCAGCCCAGATCTGCATCGCAGCCCCTGCAGAGACTGTGCCAGGCTGGGCAGGGCTATTCTGAGGGGAGGGGTCCCTGTCCTGATGGATCAAGCTCCCTTTTTGGGGGGAGGGTGCCCAAGACGACCCTTTCTCTCCCTGCCTCAGATCAAATCAAACCGGGATAAGGAAACCAAGATCTTCTATAGCATTACTGGGCAGGGGGCTGACACCCCCCCGGAAGGCGTCTTCATCATCGAGAAGGAGACAGGGTGGATGAAGGTGACGCGGCCTCTGGACAGGGAGACCATCGAAAAATACCACGTAGGTGGTCCATCCTGGCCGAAGCTGCGATGGGGAGGGGGGGTTGGGGGCTTCCGGCATTCCAGATGCCTTTCCCTCTTTCTGCAGCTTCTATCCCATGCGGTCTCTGAGAACGGCAAACCGGTGGAGGAACCGATGGAGATCATCGTCACGGTCACCGATCAGAATGACCACAAGCCCGAGTTCATCCAGGAGGTTTTCCGAGGGTCTGTCCTGGAAGGAGCAACCCCTGGTAAAGAGGGGAGATTTTGTGAAGGAGGGAGGGAGGGAGCATCCTTAGACTCTGTGCAAACCCTGCTAGGATTGTGAAGGTGAATTCAGAAATACGTGTGTGAGTGTGCTTCATTGCACAACATGGGGAGAAGGGAAGGAGAGGGGAATTGTGCCTGGAGTTGCCTTAATGGCTTCCAAACTTGTCTTTTCTCCTGAAACGAGCAAAGCTTCCCTCAGCCTCCCCAGCCCAGAAGAAAGTCGGGGGAACACTTTGGTGGGTGCTCCTCCCTGTCCCGGGAGTGTGTGTGTGGGGGGGGTGGTGGCTGTTTCCGCTGTGCCATCTTTTGGACGAGGGAGGCAACTTCAAGCGCTGGGGCAGAGCCCAGGGGGGGCAGCTGGAGAGGGGGCGAGGTTGGTGCCAGGTGGGCCGATATCGGGCAGCTTCACATGGCGCCCTGTCCCCTTTCCTAGGGATGTCTGTGATGGAGGTCACAGCCACCGATGCGGACGATGCCATTGAGACCTACAACGGAGTCATTGCCTACTCCATCCTGAGCCAAGTGCCCCAGGAGCCCCATCCACAGATGTTTGCCATCAACCGAGCCACAGGGACCATCAGCGTCATCGCCAGCGGCCTGGACCGAGAGGTAAGCGGGGAGAGGTACAAGCCTCCTCCAGCCGGGCTTCTCTCAGGCTCGCCTGGCTGCTCCCCGAACTCTGCTCAGCTACAGCCGGATTGGGGCCGGCCAGCTCAAGTGCTAACTGGAGCCTTTTCTCTTCCCAGCGAGTGAGGGAATACACCTTGGTCCTGCAGGCGGCAGACCTGGATGGGTTGGGCTTGTCCACCACGGCATCGGCAGTGATAGAAATTACAGATGCCAACGACAACGTGCCCGAGTTCACAGAGTCCACGGTAGCTTGTTCTGCAGAGGCCGGGAAGGGGAGGGGGCCTTCCTGGGAGCAGGCCGGGGTGCACAGCATAGGTGCTCAGCTCCCTTCTCTTGGCTCATCACACCAGATGCAACTGGCATTTGAGAGAAGCTGCAATTGTGGTTTATGAACTGGGAGTGAAGGCCCAGCAAGCCAAGTCATAGCTTGGTATGAGGCTTGAATCTAGACTCCGGTTTGCTGTGATAAGTTTGCAGACTTCATAATGTTACTTACGGGACCGCCTTTTGCCACCTTCAGCCTCCAACCGACCTGTGCGCTCCCACAGGGCAGGCCTCCTTGGA
>JAEANM010020364.1:0-12123 GCA_017656035.1 Myanophis thanlyinensis
CGCGTCAGAGGCCGCAAGGGCACAACCCGATCAAGAGCCCCGGACGCCACCCTCTCCCAGGTGGCGACCAAGTCTTCTACTGAGGCCAGGAGAACCCAAGCTCCTGGGAGACCCGAGTCTCCTGAGCTTCTGGATGTCCAAGGGGAAGGAATAATAATAACAATATTAATAATAACAATAATATTAATAATAATAATGATCCTTGGTTTTCTGCACCTGTTAAAACAGCTGCCCCACATAAGCATGGAAGAATTGTAGGGAAAAAAGAATATTTTGCGTGGCGAGCCTGCTGAGACTTAAAAGGGTCAGTTGGGAGCAAGCACATGGAGGCTCAAAGAAGGACATGGTGTTCGTTAGTAAAGGGGCAAATCTGCCGAATCAAAGGGAAGCTTTTGACATGTGCTGCCTTTGGATCTAATTCCCCGCTGGGTGAAGGAAGCTCCTTTGTTGCTGGAACAAGTTAATGTGGCTAAAACAGATTCTTCCTCTGCCTGGCCCAGAGATCAGAAAATGCTGAAAATGCGATGATTAGCGAACTGAATTTGCAGTTCAGGACGTGCCCAATGTTCTCACGAGGCGCGGTCCTCTTTTTGCTTTCTTCTGCATTGGTGAGGCCTACAGTACTTCATGATTCCAGGCCCAGTTCTGGCCACTTGCAAGATATACCCTGTGAGGATAAACTAGAGGATAAACTGGGATGCTTCACCTAGAGGAAGAAAGACTGTGAGAATTGGGACGGTTGTGTTTGGGTGCATGAAAGGCAGCTATGGAAAAGACGGACGGGAACTAGAATCAGAACTTGTCAGAGTTTGCAGCAGTAATCACATTCAGAAGTACGCACAAGTAACTGATTCAGCAGACTTCATTTAAATAGAAGAAACTTCTCTTTATATATAATATAACATGAACTAAATTTACAATACCCAAAGGCAGGTTTTTCCAACCTGGTAACGAATACAAGCAAATACAAGCAGAGGAGAGAAGTTTCAGTTTTCAGAGCAGCAGACTCAGAGCTGCAGAGATAAGCCACGCCCAAGCTCCAGGCTGTTTCAGTCACCAATCAGCTCCCATTGGCTGACTTAGTTGCCATGCCTATTCATTGGCTGTCCTTGTTACCATATCTCTCCCAAGGCATAAACACTCACACTCACAGCCAGAGGCTTCTGAAGGTGCATGTGAGAGCTTTGCTCCAGAACTGGTAGTAAACATGGGGATGTTTTGGGGGGCAGAGTTGAAGCAACAAAGGGACCTGTTCTCTGGCTGTGTTGCCTTTGTGTCATGCCCCGGGTCATCACAGCACCTCCTATGCTTGGATTTTATGACCTAACAAGCAACCTTTGCTCAGTTCCGCTATTCCCTAAATAACGCTGTGGCACGCTGTACTCTGTGCCTATTTAGGGACCACTTGTTTCCCCAGAGACATTAAAAATAAAAGCCTTAGGTGAAAAAATTGAAGTGGCCATCTAAATTAACGATGCACCACCTTTCCTGGATCAGCAAGGAACAAAAGTCAGTGGAGCCAAGACAACATTTCTATGCTTTTGAATTAAACCGATCTTAATTTTAATATTAATGCTGCATTAATTAATACAGTTGAGAGCATGATTTCCTGCAAACTGAGTTATTTTGGGCTTTTGACATACTAAAATATGACATCTAATAGGAATAGCAATAGCAACTTAGACTTATATACTCCTTCACAGTGCTTTCCAGCCCTCTTTAAGCAGTTTAGAGAGTCAGCCTATGGCCCCCACAATCTGGGTCCTCATTTTAGTGACCTCAGAAGGACGAAAGGCTAAGTCAATCTTGAGCCGGTTGGAATCGAACTGCTGGCAATGGGCAGAGTCAGCCTGCAATACTGCATTCTAACTACTACGTCACCGCAGCTCATTTAAAAAAAAATTTTTTTTTAATTGAACTAATACCAATTTTAATATTAAATCTGCATTCATGAACATCATTAATGAGCCTCAATGGTGCAGTGGTTAGAGTGCAATGGTGCAGTATGTTGTACTGAAGGTTCAAATCCCACCAGGCTCAAGGTTGACTCAACCTTCCATCCTTCTGAGGTGGGTAAAATGAGGACCCACATTGTTGGGGGCAAGAGGCTGATTCTGTAAAAGCGCTTAGAAAGGGCTGTAAAGCACTATAAAGTGGTATATAAGTCTATTGCTATTGCTAAATGCATGATTTCCTATGTACCGAATTATTTTGGGCTTTTGCCCTAATTATTATTTTGGGCTTTTGCATGTGATCTCGTAATAGCAATTTTGAAAAGTGATGCAGGCACTGCCCACAAGAAATGGGGTAGAAGCGTCATGCCCTTGATCTAAGCATCACCAACAAAACTATAGAGTGACAGAGAAAGCAATGCAGCTAAAGCGTGACAATTGTCAGTTCCAGCAAAGATATTTTGAGGTTGGTTGGGCATTCGGAAAGTTCCTCCTTATGAGACATGACAAAAGAGCGTCAGGAACCCAGAAGATGTGAAGGAGAGAAAACAATTACTCAGGAAGGAGCTCACTGCAATGTCAGCCTTTGCACCAAGTGGCCGGGTAAAGCCAGTGACCTTATCAAATGTTGCACCGAAACCTGCCTGGCACTTTCTGTCTCTTTCTTCTCCTGGCAAGAGAAGCATTTTGGTTTTGTTCTCGGAGGACTTCTGTCAGGGTTCCACACAACATCATCAATGCAATCAGAACTCCAGAGAAGCAAAGTCCAAAGAATAAGATTTTATTGAAAACATTGTGCTGGTACGATCTGTTGAAATCCCGAATCTAAAGCTTCCGGGATTCCTTCACCCAAGTAAAATCCAAAGTTCCACCCCACTAATTATCACATGTTAATTACTGTCCAACCATTTCAAAAAGGAGTCCAACCACTTCGGAAGACACCTCCCCCCACAGGTGCAAAGCGCCAAAAAGAAATTCTCATGGGAACTTAAGTTATGGCATGAAAACAAGATAAGAAGGTTCCGTTTCTAACTCCCCCTTTTCCCTCTCAATGACCTTGTAACATAAACATGTAAATGTGTCAAGATTTATATGCCTGAGGTTTTCTATATAACCTGGCTTGTGCAATATACAATGGAAACATCAACACACACACATACACCCTATAAAATATCCTTTTGAATCTTGGCGACTTCAGCCTGTCTTTGGAATTCCGCTCGGTGGTATTTCAGAATTTGCTCTGCTTTGGTGAGAAGGCAGGCTTCTGCTGGTGGGCTTGTTTTCCATGACAAGCCTTTCCATCTCTCAACAGCCTCCCTGGCTACCCCCAATTCACTTATTTATTAATACATTTATATGGCCACCCATCGTAATCAGTGTAACTGTGAGTGGCTGCCAAGAAGACTTAAATTCAATCCTTTATTGTCAATGCAATAAAACATGATTAGGAGCTAACAAACCCTAGTCCAGGGCCTTTCCACATACCTATACATGCTGGGTTCTACCAACATCCTGGTCCATAACCGATGGGGGTGTCATGCCCCGGCATATAATTTTTATATACTGTTGTTGCTCTCTAGCACCATCTAGTGGCCAGAGGGACAAATATCAATTATATTGTTTGAAGCTGACCCAACCCTTTTACCCATCAGCCCGCACTCTCAAAGCAAGCGTATGCTGGGAAGCCAGATTCCATTTTCTTAAGCGTTCAGAGAAGGCAGAAGCACAAAGAAGAATCCATCTTAATCTGTGACACATCCAAGGACAAACCCACATCCCACACACAGAACATGCGAGATTTAAAGCTGGCGAGATTTAAATTACTTGTATTTTTTTCATCGTTACGTTCAGCAGTAACTCAGTACTGCCTATCTTGCATTTGGTTTCACTGTATGTATTCCTGTTTTCCCCTATGTAAGAACATACCCTGTTCTTTCAATAAAACATTCAGATCTACACATACAGTCTGTTTTATTGGAGGGCAGGTGGGTTTAACTGCATGACGAGCTGCACACAGACCAACATGTAGTGAGGACAGAACGGGGGGGGGGGGCGGGGGAGGCAGATCTTCAAGGCCTTCCAGAAGACCAGCAGAGTCAGGTTACCTGGACCACTGGGGGAGGATTTTCCATAGGGCGAGCCACATGAAAGACAAGTCTTCAGCAAAAGTCACTGAGTCCCAAAAGAGACCTAAAGCATGTCCAAGGACAGGAGGACATTCACACCCAACCCATTCCTTGATCGCTAACTAAATACCAGGGCCTTATATTCAACTCTGGAGAAATGTTCAGGTTTTCTTCTCTTCTGATAGAAATTTTTAGAGCAAATTCTTTCGTCAATTTGAAAGAGAATTCGACAGAAAAACATGCAGGGCACAGTTCTGGTTTGCGATGGCCCAAGGCCAGTTGCGTCTGGCTTTTCTTGCTGTCCTCACATTTGGCACTAGCATAAGTAGATTAGGAAGGATTGTGCGGGTTAAATAATGTGATTAGTGCATTAGCTCCATCGGGCATTAGCCCCAAATTCTTCAATCCCTCTTAATGCCTGCAGAATATTGGCATCTCTCCGATGTTGACAGGTAGTTCTTTCTGCCAAGCGGCGATGAGATTCAGAGATTTTCAGAAAAGCTTTTTTTTTAAATCTTCAGCGTTGCTCTGATGGCTAATGGTCGCCTTCCATCTCCTACAGCACAAGACATAGATTTCTGTGGCACCCTTTGTGCATGCAAATGATTCCATCTGCATTTGTCTGAACTGATGAATGACTTGCTCGGTCTTTGCATATTAATTGGGTATTGCCCCAAAGTTTAGTTCTCTTCTCCTACTATCTATTTGCTTATTATCTTTCCATTGTTACGTCTTTTATAAATGCCATCTGGATACTATTCACCTGTAAGAGAGTCACGTCTCCTTGGAATCAAGCTTGCCTGGCCATCATGGACAAAGATGCAGTTTTTGGCAGAAGAAATACAGATGGGGTTTGCCACTGCTTTTGTCCTGGGGATTTTGGGACCTCTCGGTCTAGCCAATGGAGCTGGGATGTTTCTGGTGGTCTCTCTTCCGAGGAGTCATCTACATCCATCCCACTTAGCTCAGTGCAAAGAACCATTAGATAGATAGAATTCTTGATTGGCCAAGTGTGATTAGATACACAAGGAATGTGTGGCTGAGTCGAGCTTGAATTGGTCAGAATCGAACTGCTGGCAGCCGGCAGAATTCACCTGCAATACTGCATTCTAATCATTGCACACGAAGGAAGGAAGGAAGAAAGGAAGGAAGGAAGGCCCACATTGGTGAGATCTGCAGAATTTTTCTTCTTGAAGAAAATTATTTTTTTCTTGAAGCTACCTCTGATCTTTGTATCAGGTATAACCGAACAAAGATCTTAAAATGTAGATAGACACCAGAGAAAGGCAAGGTTGGAATTAAGATAAAATTAGATTTTAATATAATCAAAAAGCAACCACTTAGTAAGAGTATGCCAATGAATTTCATAATTTTGCCTTCTGTTGTAGGAATTATTCTGAAATTGGAATTGGTGGCTATCTTGGGAAAGGTTACCTGTAATTTCTGATTGTGCAGACAAGGAATCAGTTGAGAACTAGCTAGAAAAGAGTTACTCTCCAGAGAAAGGGAGAACAGAAATTAGAACTGGTGATCACCAAGCAAAACCTAGAAGAGAATAATCAGAAAGAGAATGGTGAGTGCATTAGGCCAATAAATAAAATGATCCCAAAGGGTAGACGGTACACCGAGGCAAGGCATTCTAAATGCAGGCCTGTTTCCACATTCAGGACCAGCGATGAAAATGGTAAAGTCTGTGGCAAAAGGACCAATAAGAGAGACCATCTTACTTTTTGATCCCACAAGTATTTCATCTCAGTTCTGTTCTCCTTATCCGATGGAGGAAAAAATATATCTATGTGCCACATTGCTTATCTTACTGAACAGATTGCCTCAGAGCATTATTGCCATTGTTGAAGTAAAGTCTGTCAAGTCCACAAGGAAGCAAGAACTTCCCAACTTCATTTATTGTGAACTAATTGAGGTACATTGAAATTTTTGAAATGCTTTTCTCCATATCTCTCCTCTCTTGGACTGCCATTAGGGAGATAATCTGTCATCTGACTAACTCAATGTGATTTTATCCGTTTTTTCCCCTAGATATCTCCCTATCTCTCATAAACCGAATGGTCTGTTGAATTGTGTATGTGGCATTAAATAAGTAAAGATCCTGACTTTATTTATTTACATTTTTTATTTATTACAATATTCTATATTAATTATATATTACATTAACAAAACTAAGATCATGGCACCCAGCCCTCTCAATTCATGGCAAATAGATGGGGAAGAAATGGAGGTAGTGACAGATTTTATTTTCCTGGGCTCTAAAATCACCACAGACTGAGACTATAGCCAAGAAATTAAAAGATGCTTGCTCTTTTGGGGAGGAAAGCCATGGCAAAGTTAGACAGCATACTAAAAAGCAGAGACATCATCCTGCCAAAAATGTGTGTATATTCAAGGCTATGATTTTCCCAGTTGAAATGTATGGCTGTGAAAGTTGGACCATAAGAAAGGCTGAGCACCAAAGAATTGAGGTCTTTGAACTATGGTGTTGGAGAAGACTCCTGCGAGTCCCTTAGACTGCAGGGTGAACAAACCAGTCAGTCCTAGAGGAGACCAACCCTGACTGCTCTTTAGAAGGCCAGATCCTGAAGATGAAACTCAAATACTTTGGCCACCTGATGAGAAGGAAGGACTCCCTGGAGAAGAGCCTAATGCTGGGAACGATGGAGGGCAAAAGAAGAAAGGGACTGCGGAGAATGAGGAGGCTGGATGAAGTTATTGAAGCAGTCAGTGTAAGCTTAAATGGACTCTGGGGAATGATAGAGCACAGGAAGGCCTGGAGGAACGTTGTCCATGGGGGTGTGATGGGTTGGACATGACTTCGCAACCAACAACAACAATATGGCCACTCCCAAAACCTCCTGTAAAAATAATTGTTCTTGTTTTTTGTTTTAATGTCTTCAAGTTTCTTTTTGATTACTGGACACTGCCTGGACTGGACAAGTCCCTGCAGTTTTCTTAGCAAAATTTCAGAAGTGGTTTGATTGTCTTCTTGCTAGGTTTGAGAGAGAGAGAGAGAGAGAGACTGGCCCAAGGTCACCTGATTAGCTTTGTTCTAAAGGCAGGACTAGAACTCCTGGTCTCCTGGCTTCCAGCCTGATGCCTTAACTATCCACTAAACTGGGTCCCAGAATAGAAAATACAGAATAGAAAATAAAAAACTGTAACAATAGAAGACAAGAGTTGAGGCATCTCACAAGCAACTTATTTCTTCAGAAACACACCTATCAGGCTGCAGAAGCAGCCTTTCCCTAATATCTGAGGGAAAAGTCAAGTTTTTTTTTTTCAGTCTTCCAGAAGATTGGCAAGTTTGAAGCCCTCCATGAGGGAGACTAACAGTGTTGTAGAGAAAACATGTAGGCCCCAGTTGCTCTTCTAAGCAAAGTAGCTATCTGAAGAAGCAGTCCACTCTTCTTCTCTGGGCAGGAAGGGATGTAAAAAGAACCCTTATTTGTACAAAGTGATGGAAAAGAGGATAGGGAACAGAAGCTCAAATGGCAATGCAGGCCTGGTCTTTAAATAGAGCAATTTTTGATTGGGCATGAAAAGCTTTCTTCATCAGAGAATACTGATTCTTTATGAATAGCTTCTTATTTCAACAATTCTCTCCCTGCCATCCTCCCCCCCTGCCCCCCCCAACATACAGTATCTTTTTTTATCATGGTGTTCAATTGGTATTCAGCAGCCATTGCCGTGGGTTTTCATGGTTTTCATGGAGATGACACATACGCTTCCCTTGATTTTTTCCTGCTGCTGTTTAAGATCAGTTAATGGGCACTTAAAATGGAGTGTTGCCCTGTGGGAGTAAAGTAATTTCAATCCAGGTGAATGAGCTGAAAGTATAAATGATCACATTATGCTGAACTTGGTTCTGTCACTTATTGGCTCCCTGAATCATATGCTATATTTCACTTTTGGAAAATGTTACACACACTCCTAGATTCAGCTTATGGCGATTCATTTACATGCACAGAGTCTGTTGAGGCACATAGAACTTGCTATCTACTTGGGTTTTCCAAATAGGGGTGGCTAAAGAAGACAAGGCACTCATCCCTGGTCATCAGCCAGGAAATAATTAGGGACAAGCACAAACCATTTTCAACTGAACAACAAGATACAACCAATTCTTTGAAGTTGATGGAAGGAAAATTGAATTGAAAATAACAGCAAAACTTCATTGATTCTTCTTTCCCTGTGACATTTCTTTCCCCAGGGAGTTTTTAGAATATTTTATTTTACACATGCAATGGTTCAAAGAGGAAATACAAAACTGTCCCAAGTGCTTAATGATCTGTTCCAAGGAGTAAATTATAGCTGGAATTGTTGAAATATTAAATTTAGCACAGCCCAGTTTATGCAAGTGAAATCAGATTTTTGTTACGGGGTTTGATCCAAAAATATAGTTTGTTCTTTTACAGTAACACAATAGTAAAAGTAACCCCTGACAGCATGATCTATTTCAAGGAATCAGAACAGAAGAAGCTGGAACTGCTGTATAACAAAGTCACTTTCTTTTCTATTACTTTTACAAATTGCTGAGATCACTGAATGTATTCAGTGAGATAAAGCTTGGTGCATTTCTGATAAGAGGAAAAGGCTGAAAAAAGGAAAGTTCTTTCAATTTTTCATTCAAGGAATTGCATACACAAATGCTTTTCATCCTGGACCACAAGGAAGCTATTATCAAAAAACCCAAGTTCCAGTGGTGGAGTCCAATTTTTTTACTACTTGTTCTATGGGCGTGGCTTGGTGGGTGTGGCTTGGTGGTCATGTGACTGGGTGGGCAATTTATGTAAGTAGGGCAATAAAAATTAGGCTAGAAACAACACCAGGATGTTTCTTTCCTGCCTTCCTTACAGGATTAACCATGTAAAGTGGGGAAAAAAGGGAGATTTCTTCTAACAACCGGTTCTATGAACTGCTTAGAAAATTTACTACTGGTTCTAGCAAACCTGCTAGCAAACCTGTTAGAACCTAATGATTTTCACCTCTGCCACCTTCCCTAATAATCTATAAGGTGGAGACCACACACAAATTAAGAATGGAGATGGCTTGGAGTAAAAGTCCGATGCAATTGCTTTCTTTAAATATTCATTTTGAACACTTCATATTAGGAGAAGGATGAGATCTTCAAACATTTGAAGAAGAGTTTTACTGACATTTCCTTGAACATCTTTGTGTGGTTTAGGATTCTGCTTTCTTAAGGCCTTAAGACTCATGGAGAGCTGAATGGCAGTCAAAGAAGTTTGCTTAGGTGTGACTCCAGTTTGTATGATTTTGAATTCTGCTTTCTCAAGATCATAGGTCTCCTGGAGAGCTACATGTCAATTCAGACAAATATCAAGGGTTATGGAGGAGACAACTCTTTTTTATATTGTAGAACAACAAAATGAAGAGTAGTTGAGTGATATGAATGAATGGCTGGGAAAGCACAGGATGGGAATGTATCAATAGAAGCGAATATTTGTAGCTCAGGGTTGAAGTATGGGTCCTTGCAGAGATGAAATTCAGCAGGTTCTAGCAGGTTCACTAGAACTGGTGGTAAATTTTCTAAACAGTTCGGAGAACCGATTGTTAGAAGAAATCTCCTTTTGTTTTTGTTTTCCCACTTTACAGGATTAATCCTGCAAGGAAGGCAGGAAAGAAACATTGTGGTGTTGTTTCTAGCCTAATCTTTATTGCCCTGCTTATAGAAACTGCCCACCCAGTCACATGAACCCCCCAGCCACGCCCACCAAGCCACGCCCACAGAACCGGTAGCAAAAAAATTTGAATTCCACCACTTGGTCCTTGGTGCTCTCTTAGCTTGGTTGTCTTCTTGCAGACATTTCATTATTCAACTAGGTGACATCTTCATTGCTAGAAATGAGTGGGGTTTGCCTTCTGTTTGTATACAAGTGGCTTGTTCTTTCAATTTTAGTTGGATTGTTCTTAATAAATCTTTAATTAGGCTATTGTTTACGGTTTGATTGTTTGAACTGGTAGTTCCTTTATTGAGGTATTGTTTACTACTTGGTTTGATATTAATCCCTGCTTATCTGGTGTTGATTGCTGGGAAGGTATCTCTGGCCCATTCTGGCGTTGCTGATGTTGTGTGGAACCTGGACACTATTCTTTCACTCATGTTGCAATTCTCACTGATTTGTCCAAATGTTCATTCTGACCTGCAATATGCAGAATAATAATGAAGAATCGGGTGGCAAAGAGAAAGGAAAATTCAGTGAACAGACTGGAAGAGAATTGTTTATTGGAAGTACAACGGAATAGGGAGAGAAGATGGATTTTCACAAGATTTTTAGTTAGGTCAGTAAAAGACATAGCAACAGAGTTCAGGGAAAGCTTGTTTTCCAACACTTTGTGGGTAGGTGGAGGGCAAGTCCTAGTGGGTTTTGTGAACCCAGCCAAATTGATTTCTTTATAGTTCAGTGGATTGTGTTAGCTGGAACTTACACTAATTTAGGAACAAAGTTCAGCTGTAGTGAACCTTGCCAAAGTAACCAGTCAGGAAGCAGTCAGGTTTAAGCGAAGCACTTGCGGTTTATAAAACCTTTTGTCCTGTTACTAAATGGACCATGGGAAACAACTAGTAGGGTATCATGCAAACCCATCACTCTCTTCCGTTGTGGGATGAGAAAAATTAGGCATAGTGCAGAAAGGGAGTAGGAACCAGTAAGTCAAAGTATGAAAGGCATGAGAAGAAAAGGAATTACAGGTAACCCTAATTTAGGCCACACTATTCATTATACTTTGCCATACCTTCCTAGCCTTGTCAATCATCCTTGTTACCCACTCTGTTATCTTCACGGGTTTTTTTTTCATTCTCTATACTTCTCATCTGTCCCCATCACACACACACACACACACAGGATTCTAGCAAACCCTCCAACCCTGAACTGAAGACCATTGGCCTGTAGTTATTTTCAAAATGGTCACCCACAGAATATGTCTCTCAGCTGCAGAAATGTACTGTAGGATGTTTGTCTGAATGTCTGGTGACCGTGAGGATCTAGAGCAGTGGTGGCGAACCTATGGAACGCGTGCCGGAAACAGCATGCCAAACCATCCCGTGAGCTTTCTGGCATGGCAAACCATCCTGTGTGCCCCGCACAGCCCCGCTGGCTCTGCAGCCCGTTCTCACACTCCAGCACACGCAGCCCCCACACCCCGTTATTGTGCTACATTGTGCACTAGCCAGCTGGCTTGTGCTGCGCAGGAGTGTCAAAACCCAGAAGCGCAGTGTCCCAGTGTATGCGTGTGCTCCAAGAGCCAAATGTCCAGTTTCTGATATGCACATGCACGCCAGTCAGCTGTTTGTCACACGTGCATACGCGCCATGCTGGGATGCTGCACTTTCAGCTTTCGGCGCTCCTGCACTGAAAAAACCAGCTGGCTAGTGCGTGATGGAGTGCAAAAACTGGCTGCAGGGGCTGCACACGAGAAGCACGAGAATTAGCTGCAGAGCCAGTGGGGCTTTGCACAAGGCTCATGGGACAGTTTGGCATACCTTTCTGGCACTAAGGACAGCACCAGATGATGTAAAAGGTCTGCCACCACTGATATAGACAAACCCCCAAGTGGCCTCAATGACTCTCTAAAAGGATGCAAAAGACCATCTGTCTGCAAGGAATACAAATCTTTCCATTCCCCACCATCCAGTCAGAGCTGAAGAAATTTCTTGGAGGAGAAGTGAAATGTCTTCAAAGAAAAAGCAGATAGTCCAGTTGTCTCTTGAAAAAGCACACTTGGGACAATGTTTGTCTGAATTGGTAGTTCCATGATTGGGTATTATTTACTGCTTGATTATTGCTCTGGTATTAATCTAGGCCAGGGAGTCTCCAAACTTGGCAATTTTAAAACCTGTAGACTTCTGTTCCCAGAATTTCTCAGCTAGCGAATTCTGGGAGTTAAAGTCAACAAGTCTTTTTTTTTTTTTTGTAAAAAAATTTATTGGATTTTTGACAACAAACAAAAAAACAAACAAATGAAAACCAAACAAACAATGTATCTTTTGTTGTGAGCAGCAAGATCCCGAATTATCA
>JAEANM010020365.1:0-12123 GCA_017656035.1 Myanophis thanlyinensis
AGAAAGAAAGAAAGAAAGAAAGAAAGACGTTTTTAAATCACACAGCTGGCCAGAGCAAAGCTTTGGTATCAGAGCCAAGGTCATGGCAGACACTCGCCCACAGCTAATTCACAAGGTACAGCCTGGGGATCAGACCTGAGCATTTCTGTGGGTGGCTGTCTGTCTGCTCCTTATCTCATTGCTGAGGCCAGTAACACAACAATAACGTGCCTGCTCAGGACTCTGTTTGGAGAGCAGTTTCATCTATTCAAAAGGCCTTTGTACAATCCAGTATTTGGACAAATTGGAATGTCACAACAAGGACAACCACGTCAGGAGCACTAAATAAGATGTATCCATATCTGCACAGGTGAACAGATCACCAGTTCCTATTTCTTTGACTTATGTAAGGCATAGTAGCCTTACATAATTCCGTTGCTCAGCAAGGCAGTCATTAAGTGAGTTGTCCTCTTTTTTTATAACCCTTTTGCCAAAGTTGTTCAGTGAATCACTGCAACTGCTAAGTGAATCATGTGGTTGTTAAGTGAATTTGGCTTCCCCCACTGAAATCAGCTAGGAAGCTCATAAATAGTAATTGTACAATGTACGAACATTGCAACTGTCGTAAGTACATGCCAGTTGCCAAGAGCCTGAATTTTGATCATGTGACCATGGGAATGCTGCCACAGTTGTAAGTATGAAAAGTGGTCATAAGTCACTTTTTATGGTGCCACTGTAACTTCAAATGGTCGCTAAACAAATTGTTGTTAAGAGAAGGACAACCTGTAAAAAGTTGTGTTACTAGGCAAAACAGACCATTTAAAACAAATTAAAAGATGGTTGCAGCTTCTCCAATGATATTTCTAGCAGCTCTCAAGAAGAAAATACAGTAAATAAATAGTATTTATTATTTATATGACAGTTTCCTTACCCCAGCCATACTGGGATCGCATGAACTGGGCTTGTAGAACAAAAAAAATTCACCAACTGGATCCCTGCCGAATCGCTTTTTACAAGTTTCCCCACAGAGTTCAATCCATTTGGCTCTAAAATTTAAACCTTGGCCAGGACTGTGAATTGCACACTCTGGAAGTCACACTGCACCATTTTTTCATGTGTGCAAAAGAGGTGTGTAAAAGGGAGATGCGCATTGGGCCAATTCAGACTTGTCTCCTTGGACCACATGTTGAATGGAAACAAGTTGACAACATAGGAATGAACAGCAATGTTCCTCTTTAAAGTGACTTGTGACCATTTTTTACACTTAATGACTGGTGCAGAATCCCTTTGATCACATGATCAAAATTCAGACGCTTGGCAATTGACTCATATTTATGACGGTTGCAGTTTCCCGGGATCCAGCTGATCATTTTTGAGACCTACTGACAGGCAAAGTTAATGGGGACGCCAGATTCATTTAACAACCGTTCTGCCAACGTAACAAGTATGTTCATCATGTGGTCGTACGTCAAGGACCACCTGTACTGCATCCAGTTTTGGTCGCCACAATACAAAAAAGATACTGAGATTTTTGAAGAAAGGGCAAAGAAGATCAACTAAGCTGATCAAAGGCCTGGAGTCTAAAACCTATGAAGAACGGTTGCAGGAATTGGGATTGGCCAGTCTAGAGAAAAGAAGGACTAGGGGTGACATGACAGCAGTCTTCCAATATTTGAGAGGCTGCCACAAAGAGGAGAGGGACAATTTATTTTCCAAAGCAGCAGAGGGCAGGGCAAGAAACAATGGGTGGAAACTAATCAAGGAGAGAAGCAACCTGGAATTAAGGAGGAACTTCCTAACAGTGAGGACAATTAACCAATGGAACAGTTTGCCACCGGAAGTTGTGGGTGTTTCATTGCTGGAGGTTTTTAAGAAGAGACTGGATGGGCACCTGTCTGACTTGGTATAGGATCTCCTCAATCAGGGGGCTGGACTAGAAGACCTCCAAAGTACCTTCCAGCTCTATTCCGATTAATTGCATAAAATGCTAAGTAGGTACAGTGTATCTTAGGCAACCACGACATTGTCTGTGCATTTTCTCCATGGTTAGCTATTATTTATGAAGCAGGGGAATGAGGGCTGCGGGCTTTTGGAATGATTAGTGTGTCATATACTAATACCTGTAGGTTATGGATGTGTTGCAAGGAAGAACTCATAAGCTCCTTCCAAGGCCCTTGAAAATTAAGGGAAAGACATAAATCCAAGTCCTCCCCCCCCCCCCACAACAACCCCGCCCTCTAAAAGACCAATTTTGCTTTAATCTGGGAGCAAATGATCGAAGGGAAAAAAACCCACATTTCGGTTTTGATACAGAAAGCAATCGATTTGCTTTAAGAGCAGAAGCAATACCCACAAGCCTGCATCACAGGTTAAGTGAAATTTAAAAAAGCATCTGAGACACACACACACACAGAGACAGGCAGACACACACCCAGACGCACAAGCTATTAAAAATTAAAGTAATGCTTAATAGCCTTATAATGGCTTAGTTATACACGTTAGCTTATATAAGCTCCGAGGAGACAAACCTTGAAAGGAACATTAACTAGACAATAAAGTGAGTAAGTGTTTCAGACATGCCTCTGAGGGATGCTGGCAAAGCAGAGGTAAAATGGGAAAAGCACGTGGGGAGGGGCTTGGGGGTGGGTGGGATACCAGAACTTGCAGCTCTTAAATGCTGTCAAAAGGAAATTAGTGTGAAACTTGCAAACATCTCAGGGGTTTGGCAGCCTGAATAGAGACTTTTATTTGCCTTTTCAACATACTTAAAGCAAGAAGATTAACTGGGTTTTTCTTTTTTAAAACATTATTCACCACTGCCGATTCAGGGGCTGAGTGTGAGGTGTGAAGGCAGTCACCGAAAAACCCTCCTTGGAAGAACGAGGATGTGAATCTTTCCTCTGTTTTTTTAAAAGTGTTTTACCCGACCCGTTCCAGTTCTTCAAAGAGGATGATACGGGGAGTCCTCGATTTATGACCGCAGTGGGGAAGGTTGCAAATGGCAATCACATGACACAGGGGCACCGCAACTGTTGTAAATAATGCTGGTTGCTAAAGCGGCCAAATTTGGATCACGCCACCATGGGAACGCTTTGGTGGTCGTAAGTATGAGGACTGATTTTTCAGTGCCAGTATATTGTTGAATGATTGTTAACCAACAATTACTGTAATTAATTACTTCAACAAATTGCAGCCAAATCAGATAAAACCCCCGAGAGCATGGCAAGAAATCAAACAATCTGGAATGAAGCCAGGAATGTCAGACACAAGTAACTCAAGAATCTCAGAGTTTGTCCCTGACAAACGCTCCACTCAATTCCTTCCCTTTTAATCTCTCTCAGCTCCACCCAATCCCTCTGCTCAGGTGTTCCCTGTGAAGGGACTTGGGGCCCTCTCCTCCCTCGCAAGCCACCTTGCTCTCTTCTATGTGCTTCCCTGTGTGCCCTAGGATGAGGAGGGGGTGGGCCTGGGTCTTCATCTGAGCCCTCTCTCTCCTGTTCTACCTCACTCCTGCCTTGCCCAGCCTGACTGTGCCCTTCCCCTGACCTGGGCATGACACTTTTTACAATCGGCAGGAGGACTTCTCTGAGATAATCCCACCTCATCCCACACCTAATAAAGCTCAGTGGTGCAAAAAAGCCTTTTAACTGTCTGCAGAAATCAAATCTGCAGCTGTAGATATGCAAAGCGCGGCATATGGTTCCTACCTTAAGAGATGCCGTAACTCAAGTCTACTTGAAACGTACATGCAGCTATTTATTTCTTTACACCATCACCCAATAAACCATTTATCAGTCAGTAAAGTGTAACAAGAAAGAGTCATCAAAGCCTTCTCTACTCCAAGAAGTTTCACTGAATATAAACAGAGGGCCTTTTTATTCTAAGGCTGGTATGAGTCCTACAAAGCATGCTGCCTCCTCTTAATCCAATCGGAGATTCACAAAAGAAACAGTTCAGATGTTACCATGTCTCATTTTCAAATGAGACTTCTGGTTGAGCATGCATTAGTCCACATTATGGAAGTAACTCTGGAATTGTTCAAGGTTTGGGAGCATGTGTGTACGTGTGTATTTGTGTGTGTGTGTATGTGTGTGTTTAGGACTGATTATAGGAAATCTACAAAGATCTGAATCCCTTACTCTCTTCACACCTATCTATGGCTCCTATATGGGTAAGTCCTCAACTTACAGCTATAATTGAGCCCAAATTTCTGTTGCTAAGCAAAACATTTGTTAAGTGAATTTGGTCCCATTTTACAACCTTTCTTGCCACAGCTATTCAGTGAATCGCCGCCATTGTTAAGTTAGTGATATTCTTGTTAAGATGATCGCGCACGACCCCAGAACACTGGAACCATCATAAATAGAAGTTGGTTGCCAAGCACCCGAATTTTGATCAGAGGTCTATAGGGATGGTCCTGAAATGGTCAAAAGTGTGAAAAATGGTCGTAAGTCATTTTCAGTGCCGGTATAACTTTGAATGGCCACTAAATGAACTGCTGTAAGTCGAGGACTACCTGTATATCCACACTCCCCTCTTAAAATGCTTACATCCTGCTTCCTCAATTCACACCCAACACACCTTCAAGAATGTGACCATCCAGTCTCCTCATCATTTAAAAGCGCTTGCATTTATCCATGCACAGGCTAAATGCTCTCGGTGCCATCCCGCCTCTCATCTTTTAGCAGCTGGGGAGAGGGATGGTTAGGGAGCCAAAGGCTAATTATCTGCTTTGGGTCCTTCTGACCCCCCTGGACCGATTGCTGGGGAGTTGTGCCAAAAAAGGAAGTCGGCATTCAAGTCATGGGTCAACGGCTCCGAACAGTACTTCTAATTCAGTGTCTGAAACACACAGCTTTCATCTTCCTGGTTTATAATGTCTCTACTTCAAAGCAACAAAAGGAACAAAACAAAAAAATAATGGAGGAGGGGGCCCTGCTCCAAGTATATTATTCAATATTCTTTCCAGCTCGGCTATGTCACGGTAATCTCAGATCTCAGCAAAAAAAACCACAGAATAGTCTCTGCTGGATCTGATTAACAATCTGTTAAGTGGAAGCCAATTTTATACACCTTACGGATGAAACTTAAAACCCTCTGCTCATCACCACCTGCAGACAGGTTGACGGTTGATATGCTGCAGTTGATTTTAACAGAGTAACAGAGTTGGAAGGGGCCTCGGAGGTCTTCTAGTCCAACCCCCTGCTCAAGCAGGAGACTCTATACCAGGGGTGCCCATGCTTTTTTTGGCTTGTGAGCGACTTATAAAACAACCAAGTCAAAACGAAATACAAAACTTAGGCCAGCAAGGCTTTCCTGAAGGCCTCTGTAGCCGATAACAGAACTCCAGATCAATCTGGAGCTCTGTTATCGGCTACAGAGACCTTCAGGAAAGGCTTGCCAGCTGCAGAAGAAATGGGCCAAGGTGTGTGGGGCCTGGCTCCAACTATCCAAAGGTAAGTAATAGGGCAGCTCCACCCCTACACCCATCCCCTGCCTCTGGGAAGCAAAAATAAGCAGTTGCCATGAGATCTACCCATACCACCTTTGCGGTCGACTGGTATAATCGCGAGCGACGTATTGGGCAGGCCTGTCCTATACCATTTCAGACAAATGGCTGTCCAATCTCTTTTTAAAAGTCTCCAGTGACGGAGCAACCATAATTTCTCAAGGCAAGCTATTCCATTGGCGTATTTTTCTCATTGATGGGAAACGTCTCCTTACTTCTAGGTTGCGTCTCTCTTTGGTTAGTTTCTCACCATTGCTTCTTGTCTTGCCTTCTGGTCTTTTGGGAAATACCTGGAGCTTCATTTACAATCATCTCTCTGCCTGTATCTCAAAGAGTGCAAGGGTTGGTTGATTCTATATTATCATCAGAGCCCATTTCATCTTGTGGTTAAGGCATCTGGCTAGAGAATGTGAGATTGTGAGTTTAAGTCCAGCTTTAATTGTGAAAGCCAGCTGGGTGACTTTGGGCTAGTCACCCTCTCTCGGGCTAATCCACCTCATAGGGTTGTTGTTGTGGGGAAAATAGGAGGAAAATGTTGCATACGTTCACTGCCTTGAGTTATTTGTAAAAATCGTTTTTAAAAAGGCAGGATACACATAAGTAAAAAGTCATGATTCCCAATTCTTAAGGTGCAGGATACAGACACTTAAAGATGCTATCTAAGGAAACTTACACTGCCAGAGGAAGGAGGCTGAGATGTATAATCCAATCTAGAGGAACCACAAAACAAGATGCGTGGATTTCACTGTTATTTGATGAAGCTATAATATGCATCGTTTAGGAATACAGCCATAATGGGAAATGGATGGTGAATGTTATAAGTAACAAACCCAACTGATGTTTCTTTGGCATGCTTTGGCAGACCCATTGCAATCTATGGGCAGTCCTCAATTCATGACCACTCACTCAGTGACCATTCAAAATTATGATGGGTCTATCAGGTCTTACTTACAACTTGGATTTGACGTTGCAACCGTCAGGTCCCCTGCAGTCACAAGACTGAACTTCGGGCATGTGGCAACCAGGCCATGTTTATGGTTGTATGCAGTGTCCCGTGGTCATGTGACTGCATTATAGAACAGTTTTGCCCCACAAAAATCCCCAAAAACCTGACAGCAGATTTCAGTAAATTCGCTCCCATGGTGAACCATTGATCTGCTTAATAACCTTGGTGTTCAAAACAGGTCATAAAATCGGATCTGTCACATGATCAACCCCATTTTACAACCATTGCAACCCTATGACTGGCTCTATTATGGTCAGAATGTCAAGGACTACTTATATTTAGTTCACCCTAGCACAGTGATAGCGAACTTTTTAAAGACTGAGTGCCCAAACTGCACACGACACGTACATGTGTGCACACGCGCACATTCTGGAGACCCAAAGACCAGCTGGTCAGTGGGGGGTGAGGCATGACAACACTGGCAGCTCTGCAAGAGGTGAGATCTTTTTCTTTAGTGAGTTTCTGTTTTGTCACTTTCAGGGAAACTTCTGTTTCCTTGCAAACAACAGTGAGAAACGCCATGGAGAAACATGGTGGAGCTGAGCTGGGGCAATGGCTCTGAGTACCACCACCTCTGGCACGTGTGCCACAGGTTCACCACCACTGCCCTAACACATCTGAACCAAGCAACTAAGTAAATTTGTACTTTAGATTTTAATCTCCATCTACTCCATCTCTAAGTAAATTTTTATTTTAGATTTTAATCTCCATCTCCAACAATAGTAGATATTGTTTTACATTAATGATTTAGATTCTGAACAAGTAGAGATTGCCCCTTAGAATCTGAATCAGACTGACCGTCAGGATTTAGAGTAAAACACATGGCAAGGGGAATAACATAGCACCGGCTTGCCATTCAGATGCCACATAATACCGTTACGTTTCAAAATTTGTTATCCAAGAGAGCCACCTTGTGGAAATCACATCTTCCTTGTAGTCTAAGAAAAAGCAAGATGATCACAAGAGCTAGTGCAAATGTTCTCCTACACTGTGAGCTCCTGGGGAGAGAGCAGGTAAGTGCCACACTTTTTTTCTGATGATTTAAAAACAGTGTGGAAAATCTGTGTCTGTCTTATGTTCTTGCCAGGGTTTAGGGTTCATTGGCCACAAGGACAGAAACTGTCACTCAAGACAGATACCATGAAAAGCAAAGCTTCCCCCACTCTTTTAAACACTAAATCATCTATCTAAAAGACATAGGTAAGACAAAGCAAGGTGGCCTGTTCGAATGATTACATCCTGGAGGGAAAAACCTTGAAAACCTAGAAGGTCCTCAACCCACGACACAAATTTCACCTTTTCAGTTTCTGTACTGGAATTTAAAAAATATAGATTTGATAAGAATGAAAAGTGCTATTCGGTATCTTGGGGATGAACTCTGCTGCAGGCATGGCAAACTCTAGCAGGACAGAGTAATTTGAGATATGCTGGAAGACAGCAAAGCAGAATGTGCTGAGATACAAGGGAGAGATGATTCGATAAGGATATAATTCCCGTCACGGTTGAGTGGAAAGCATCCCTTGACCCTGGATTTGATTTTGAATCATGCAAGTCTGAAACTACATTTCTCCTCTGTTGCCTTTACAGTATAAGAAATTAAGGAAGGGCTTTTCTGAGACACCTGCCATGCTCACATACCCACTGTAGGCTCAGCTACTGCTTATATGCCTGTTCCCCCGACTCTGGCTCCCCCCCCCCATCTCCCGAGATTTGTATCTTGGGATACAATAAAAGTCATGATTCCCAATGAAGTCTTACGGTGCATGACAGAAACACTTAAGGATGCTATCTAAGGAAACTTACTTGGCCTCCTCACACTGCCAGAGGCAGGAGTCTGAGATGTACAATCCAACCTTTTGAGGAACCACAAAAACAAGATGCATGGACTTCACCGAGGGGCTATCACTTGCTAAAGCTGTAATGTGCATTGTTTAGGATTACAGCCACAACGAGAAATGGATGGTGAATGCAGAAGTAACAAACCCAACTTATGATGTTTCTTTGGCATGCTTTATTGCAGGGGTGTCAAACTCAAGGCCCAGGGTTGGATCCGGCCTACGGGGTGCTTAGATCTGGCCTGCAGGGCCGCCTTGGAAACAGCAAAGGACTGGCCCATGGTGTGGCCCTCCTGAGCTCTGTTTCCACTGGTAAAGGGTTGCAGGAGGCCATTGGGAGCCCGTTTTCTCTGGCAGAGCACTCGGGCCTCCACAGGCACCCCCGACATGAGTGACGTCAAGCTGACTATGCCCCCCCTGGCCACACCCACTCCGCCCCCACTAGGTCAAACACAACCCTGATGCAGCCCTCAATGAAATCAAGTATGACACCTCTGCTTTATTGCTTAACATACTTTGCAGACCCAATTGCAATCTATGGGTAGTCCTCGATTTATGACCGCTCACTTAGCAACCATTCAAAGTTATGATGGACCATCAGAACAGCATTTCTACAACCATTAGAGAATGATTCTGAAAGACACCAAAAGGGGCTGGTGGGTCACATGTGGCTCATGGGACAGCTTCCCACGGAGATGAACCAAGCTTCCTTTGATGGCCACTCACCATTTAATTCCGGAGGAAGGAAGAGGCGGTAAGTGCTGTAGATGTCATTGGACATCTGGAGCTGAAGCCCAGTGTGCTTCTTTAGGAGTTCAGTGATGTTCTCTTCCTGGAAGGGAATCTTCTCAAGAATCACAACAGCATCTGCCTCATCCCCAGAAGTACTGTTCACCTAAAGAAATAAGAACATACCGTAAATGTTCTCAGCTACACCAAACCAAAGTCATTCCCTGATACCAGCAGCCACTAGCAGATGTGTTTGGAAGCACACAAGCAAGATGCAAAAAAGTAAAAGACCTATTTTTATATATATTGCAGCAGCCAGTTCTGATTAGCACAGTGAATAGTTGGCTGCAAATATGTATGTGTGTTCCTGTACAGTACATGTATGAAGAAAGTATCACAAGTATAACAAGAGATCTGGTTATAATTTATTCTAGTAACTCTTACTTTTTGAACCATTACCATCCACGGTCATGAATATTTGAACCTTAAGCCACCAGTTTAGAAAATGGGATAGAAAACCAGGAATGATATAAAGCATTTCTATTTTGATATATTGGTACAGATAATCACATATGGAACGCAGACCTCAAGCATCTGTTGAGATGGTCATCAGTGAAGTTCTAAACCCTAAAACCCTGAATGTGAACACACTGGGTTTTTAATTCAAATTTAATTCTATTTTAAAGTGAACTAATTTAAACTAATTGTTCATATTTTTAATTGTTATTTTAACTGATTTTAATTGAAATTTTTAATCATAATGATAATGTTTTAATTTAGATAGCCTTATTTAATTATTTTAATAGGTTTTTAACTGTTTGTTGTACTCGTTTTTATTGGCTGTGCACCGCTCCAGTCCCTAAGGAGAGGGGGCGGTATACAAATCAAATAAACTCAAACTCAAACTCACTGGTCTGTGTAGATGCAAATTGGCAAACCATGTACAAGTCATGAAATATGTAAATTAAAACATTTATCAAGCATACTAGCTTAGAAGTATCAGGGAGCTACCAAGATTGGCAGAACATTTACATAGTAAGGGGAGAGGAGAAGAAACTCAGGGTAATACGATACAGGAGGAGGATTTGGGTCTGCACAAGGCACTAATAAGAATTTACTGTACTTTATCACAGCCAGTCACCTGGTAAGATGATTAGTGTAGAAAAAATGTATGCCATGATTAACCTTGTGATACACTGAACTGGGATGAGGGATGGTGGAACGATTCATCTGTATCTACTGTACTAAATCTGACCTTGGCTGTTCCACCAGGAAGTATATTACCTGCTTTTGATGATGCTTTGTAACTCTAGTTTATCGATCCTTGCTCCCTTTAATAGCTTTACTCACCCGCACTTTGAATTTGTCTTTGAATCTAATCCACCTTTCTTTAAAAAAAAACAACAAAACATTCCTCTAGAATTTAGACTCTTTTTTAAAAAAATGATAGAGATGTGAGCAATTTCCTGACACTTCACTGCATGCCTTGGTTATCTCCGGGTGGATTTACAGAGGACAATAAAAGTATTAATCCAGCTGTAGCCCCTGCACGGGAGAACCTGCCTTTGAAACACAATAGAGTTTTAAATGGTGAATTAAAAGAGTACTTGCAATTTTCCGGTTCTTATAGGCCCTGAGTGACAAGTCCATCCATCTTATTTACAGCATTCAAGTTAACTGCTAGTTTGCAATTCAATTTCGCTTTAAACACTAAACATGAAAAACTGATCTCCTGGCCAAAAGCAATAGATATGCTAATAAGAAAAATAATCTAAATCTGGAGATATGTAGGTAATGCTTTTGTTAGGTGAAAGAATAGCAATCTGGGCACTCTGCTACACCATTTCATTCAACTGCATGACTGCTCTACTCTCTGTTTATTTCTGTCAAACCTGTAGACTAGGTCTCATCTAGGACATCTCCATTGTTAAAACCCATTGTATTTTATCTGTTTTTGGCTCAGCACACAATCCACTGTAGTTTCTTGAGGTTTATACAACAAAAATGTTTAAATGGGTTACTGTGTGAGATAAACCCATGTATTCTCCCAGGGATTGAACGATAGCATTAGAATCAATAGAGATCAGGTCGTTATCAGTGGGTTCTTCCCAATATATTAGCTGGATATTCTGGAATATATTTTGTCAAAACATTTTTCTGCTTTGTAGTTGGAATCTGAATAGCACAAAGACTTGGAAGTGGGGGTGGAGCGAACAACAACCTATAAATATTAATATAATAAATATATTTTAAAAAACAACCTATAGGTAAATAAATGATGCTAATCCATCACCTGAGGTTAAGAGTACAAAATATTTTCTTTCTTTCCATATGTTACAGCAAATGGCAGCCTCTAGGTGACCTCGGCTGATCTTGAAAAAGTTCAACAGATCCTTCTGGCCAGTGCTTGCATGGAAATCCACAAAAAAAATCCCACTAGATTATATGCTAGATTGGAACGCTTACAAAAACAACAGAAGAATGTAAGGGTAATGCATTCCTGTATTGTTGCCCCCCAAAAAATGGAAAGACCCTGTCCATATCACTACCAGAAGATGAGCTTGAGGGAGCTTTTACTATAACTAAACCCAAATTCTTTCCCATCTTTGCCTGGTACCTCTCGATCTCTTCCATCTTTACTCATTGGCAATGTTTCCCAACCTTAGCAATTTTAAGACTTGTGGACTTCAACTTCCAGAATTCTCTAGCCAGAATGAGGAATTCTGGAAGCTGAAGTTTCTAGAAGTTGCCAAGTTTAAGACACATGAGTGTAGGCTCAGGTTAACAAAAAAAGCCCCACTGCGGCTGAAACATTGCTCCAAGCAAAAATAGCCTCCTTTGTGCCTCTTTTAAGCTGCACATTTCTGAGTTGTGCATATATTCTATTCTATTCTATTCTATTCTATCTTATCCTAATCTATTCTATTCTATTCTATCTTATCCTAATCTATTCTATTCTATTCTATATTATAAAATACTATATTATATATTTAGAATAGAATTCTTGTATTGGCCAAATATGATCAGACACACAAGGAATTTGTCTTCAGTGCATAAGCTCTTCA